>JAHBCN010001620.1:0-80000 GCA_019359885.1 Listronotus oregonensis | reverse complement strand
TCCCCGGGGGTTTTTTTAAAAAATTTTTTTGGGGGGTTTTTTTTTTTAGGGTTTTCCCCCCTTTTTTTTTTTTTAAAAGGCCCCCCCCTTTTTTTTTTTTTTTAAAAATTTTTCCCCAATTTTAAAAAATTTTGGGGGGGCCCCCCCGGGGGGGGGGTTTTTTTTTCCCCTTTAAATTTTCCCCTTTAAAAAAAATTTTTAATTTTTAAAAAAAATTTTTTTTTTTTTTTTAATTTAGTTTGATCAGGGTATTTGGAAAAATGCACAACCAAATTTTTGGAGGTGATTCCTCCGGTTATTTAAAAAAAACTATTTTTTTTTAATTTTAACTTCTTTTATTTTGAAAATTATTCATTTTTGGACCCATATTTATAGAAACTTTTTTAAATATTTTTCAATGGAGAATTACCTCTTGAAATTTGGCTGTGCATTTTTCAAACATCCTGTATTTGTTTAGATTTTGGGAAAAAAATAAAATACACCCAATAATAAGTAAGTAAGTAATAATAAGTAAGTAAGTAATGGAAAAATTCATTAATTCCCAAATCTTAAAGTATCTGGAAAAACATAAGATCTTACATGATAGACAATAT
This sequence comes from Listronotus oregonensis, assembly GCA_019359885.1. Classification (NCBI taxonomy): domain Eukaryota; kingdom Metazoa; phylum Arthropoda; class Insecta; order Coleoptera; family Curculionidae; genus Listronotus; species Listronotus oregonensis. Next base: position 79,407 of record JAHBCN010001620.1, on the reverse strand, counting down.
AGATTCCGTCACAGTAGATCCACAGCTGATCTTCTTTCCTTTGTCTCACACAACTGGAACAAGTCCCTTGAGTTTCTTGGTGAATCCCAGATCGTTGCTCTTGACATATCCAAAGCTTTCGATCAGGTCTGGCATGATGGGCTTCTTAACAAACTTTCTTCTTACGGTCTTCCACCTAAGCTTTGCTCTTGGCTTTCCAGTTTCCTTTCTATAATCGACGTATATCAGTCAGTGTAGATGGTCATTCCTCCAGCTTCTACCAAATTAATGCTGGGGTGCCCCAGGGCTCAGTGCTGGCACCCACGCTGTTTCTTTCACACATTAACGATCTTCTCTCTTCCACAATCAATCCCATTCATAGTTTTGCTGACGATAGTACCCTCCACTCTAGTATTCAATTTCTTAAGCCACCGTGTAATCCCGATTTCGAAAACAAGCGCAGGTCAATGCAGATATCTCTTTCACAAGACCTCAAACTTATCTTAGATTGGGGCGCCAAAAATCTTGTTCAGTTTAATGCCTCGAAAACACAGTCATGTTCGCTGTCGCGAAAAAAGTCTGCAAATGCTCATCCCTTACATATGAGCGGCCAAGTTCTGCAGAACAAAGAGTGGTTTAATCTTGTCGGCGTTCCTTTTGAGAATAAGCTCAACTGGCACAAACACATTTCATCCATAGCTTCGGCAGCTTCAAAAAAGATTGGATTTCTCTTCCGAGCCAGAAAATATTTCTCTTCTTCCAAACTGTACACTCTGTATGTATCCCAAATCAGACCCTCTTTAGAATATTGTTCTCATGTCTGGGGAATGGCGTCCCCTACAACACTTAGCATTCTGGACTCCATTCAAAGAAGAGCCGTTCGTCTTATTAATGATCCAACGCTCACAGACAGGCTTCCTCTTCTTGCCCACCGTCGAGCTGTAGGGGATCTGTCGCTCTTCTATAGGTATTTTCACGGCTTTTGCTCAGAGGAGTTGGCCAGTATAATTCCTTCTCTGGCAGCTCCCAACAGAGCAACACGTAGTGCAACTTTTATGCATCCTTTTACAGTTCAGTTAGAGAGGCCCCGAACTTCCCGCTTTCTTCGTTCCTTCATCCCTAGAGTGTCAAGACTATGGAACCTGCTGCCCGCAGAAGTTTTTCCTTCTCCTCCCAATCTCCAAAAATTTAAGTCCCGTGTGAACAAATTCCCTCTCACCACACTGAAGACACCCACGGTACGTTAGTACTTAGGCATTAGCCTTCGTGGACTGTCCCAAGATTAAAAAAATACTATCAACTTGCAATTGTTATGCTATCAGAGTACTCTCTTATAAATTCGAAAAATTTTCAATTTTGAAATCTATTTATTTTATTTTAATTGAATCGATTATAAGATATACCATTTGTTTTTGGGGAAATTCTTATCAGTATCTATACATTTAGTGTTTTTATTGCACAAGAGAGTAGTTTGATATATTTGTAAAGCTAAATCCAAAGACTTATGTTAACCATTATACTAAGAAATCTTTGCACAATACTAGACAAAATTCCTTACTTTATCTTCCAAATCCATGTTCTACTTTAATTTAAAAAATCTTTTACTTGTGATTTAAAAAATATTTAATCATTTTCCTGCTAGTAATCAAAAACAGGTAGTAATTTGTTTTACTTTACAGTTTCTAAAAGGTAAAAATTTCTTCTTGACAAACCTTTTGAAATTTTGTTTACTTTCAAAAGTTATAAAAAAAAGGTTCGAATTTACTCTTTCACTAGGCAGTAATAGCCTTAATTCATTGATTGTCAGAAGATTAGAAAAATAAAAACGTAACTTATTATCTGATTACAATATTGACTTTTTACAAATTTATCAAACCTTAATTTATAAAAAAGGTATGAGAGAAAAAAACTACGAAATGTACTCAAAAAATCAACGAAAAATTTATTTAAATTTCACTGAAAAACCGAAACGCCTTCCGGAGTCTATAAGGCTCACTATAAAAGTAAGAAGGTTTAAACTCAAAGTTGGAAATTATTTACAGTTTTTGGGACACCCGGTATTAATAACTCTCTGATAATCTCCAAAATATACCATTCACAAATCATTTTCATTATTCCCTGCTCCCAGCTAACGTCTGTCCTGCTCCAGCACATAAGTTTAATTTTAATCACCACTTAACAATACCTTGAAACTTTACGTAAACATGTCAAAATTAAATTCGACACAAAGAAATACTTGAGTAGCTTTACTTAGCTAAGAAATGTACACCTCGTACAAAACCTTATAACTTTACTTGGTTACAGAAGAAAGATGTGATAGCCAATTTTCTTGTGCTAACATTGAGAAAGTAGCATTAGCTACCACGGAAACTAACATTTCATTAATTTTTTTAAATAGAACATTTCGATAATTTGCCTGAAATGCGGGAAAATTTCAAACACTGCTTATCCGATGAAGCCAGTCTGCATTGTTAGCGCTTTGACCTCGCTCTACCGCCGTGCGGCTTCCGATGCGAACCATTTTATTGGTCTATTTACTTAACGCGCGCTTAACGTAGTCTTACAACGCTGCTACCCCTTTTCGCGTCTGTCCAACCCCCGACACAAGGCTTAACTCAAGGTGTTAGCATACCGTGCTGATGAGTGAATGACATCCTGTGCCTTAAACAGGTGTCTCCAACGGTGCCTCTGAGATACATGGTGACCTCTTAGAGTATCTAACCTTACTGCGGTAATGCGGGGCTCTGCTGTGGTGGACTATTACTTCCCATGCTCCAAACAGAAAGCGGACAGAACCGCTTTCATAGGAAAAGTGACAAGGGTGCGCTGACCGAAACGGATAAATCCGTTTCGAGAGGTGCCACCCAAGGTCACAAGCAGACAAAGGGCGCCGACCGAAACAGGTAAATCCGTTTCGAAAGGTGCCTCTGAAGTCATAGGAGCCTGTTTTACGGGGAAGGGCTAATCCATTTCGAACAAACAGGTGCTTAGGAAGGGATCCCTGAATGCAAACAGAAGGCGGACAGAACCGCTTTTGTAGGAAAAAGGGTTCCCTGGCTTTAAACAGAAAGCGGATAGGACCGTTTTCATAGGGAAATGCCAGAGAAACAGCCTCAGAAGGAACATCTGTTTCCTGTAACAAGGACCTGGTAGCTACCCACGTACTGACGTGAAGACCGGAAGAGGAGGGCATGACGGATCTAATCGTCTGCTCGTCATACTTTCCAGGAGACAGGGACACCAGAACACATATTGTGCTCGTGTCCGGTAGCGACACGAGTAAGAGGAAATGTAAGAACTCTCTCTCCGAATCTGATATCGGATTCATTAGAAGTCTGATTCTATTGGGAGAAATATAAAAGGTGTGAGCCACAATAGACCGAGCGGTCGCAGTGGAGGACTTAAAAAACTCACTTTAAACCTACCTACCTACCAACCCCGACGGGTCCGAACTCTGGTTGGATGCGTCGATTCGCTACATAATCACAAGCTCACGAAGCATGTCCATATGTTAGCTTTGCATAGCGACGGACGGCTTCCTTTGTTTTGATGTTTTTAGATCAGTAAAGGAATTTTAATTTATTAAGGCGGTGTTGTCACGATTATAAGGGGAATTTACTGTTTAAATAATTTAGATTTTTATTATTTTATCAAGACTTAGATGGAATGTTAGCGCACTTGTGGCTATAAAGAAATAGCTTCTAGGTTGCAATATAATCGATTTCTTTCACACTTACGATGACTGTAACTCGGTGCATTATAGAAGAAAATAGTCTTATTTTGACCTCAAAAAACCCCCTAAAATATTTTATCTGAATTTTAAAACACCCTGTATATAACAAAAACCATAACTTTTTTTAATAAAACCAATTGCTATTTCTGGAGTATGAATAAAACTTCACATGACGTAAGACTTTGAGTGTCGGAAAAATTATTATATTACCACATCTTAACAAAGTTTATTAAAGATTTTCTTGAGACATCAAACGATAAACTGCTACAATTTATCCGATGTGTCATTAAAAATGTTACAAATAAATGGGTTACATGCCTGCTAGTCTATTTAAACTTTGTTTCCCGAAATTTTAACATCTGTTTTTTCTGCGTTAGATTTTAAAATATAATAAGGGGAAAGATAACTTTTACACCTTTGTCATGGTTTTTTGAATGTTCAAATTAAATTATGTGATTCGCTGAAATCGGCGTTGTAAAGTGAATGTGTGAAAATGTACTAAGTTCTAGCTAGAAGCAAATTAGTTTTTAAATTAATAGTTTTATCAAAACTGTTGTTTGCAAACACAAAAAATAATTAATATTCGATGTTTATAAATCTTTCTTTCGGAACATTTTATCTCATACCAAAAACACGTAAAATAAGGACCAAGTTCCTATCCAAAAATCTTGGCCTCTAGTCCTAAAGGGTTATTCATTTATTACGTAAAGATCCCGAGAAGAGGGGGGTTAAGAAAATCCATGCATGTCCTTATTTAGGAGGGGAGTAAAACCCATTAATTCGTAATATTTTACAAGTCGAAATTTATTTCAATAACACCCAAATCTTGGACTTCCATTGTCTTAATTTGTTAATTGTTACACAACTTTCGGTTAGTGAAGTATCTCCAACCGTTTTCAAGTGATAACTAAAAACTATTCCTAAAAAAATTGTATGGATAGGTAATGACGAAGAGCTTGAAGGTTTCTTGAAACATCTAAATTGCCTCCGACCTTGTATTAAATTCACGATGGAGAAGGAGCCAATTTTGGCACACCTTTTCTCGACGTTCTAGTCGAACGAAATAATGAACGTATACAAACCTCGGTATACAGAAAACCTACCCACAATGGACAATATTTACACCAGAGTTCTAATCACTCTAACGAAACGAAACAAGGCTTCATACATACTCTATATAATCGTGCAGTGACCAATAGTAAGGAATCCCTACAAAAGGAAATAAGTAACATACATAACTAGGGATCTTAAGCAGAACGGATACAGTGAGGCACTGGTAAAGGAAACAATCCAAAAATATCAAAATAAGACAAAAATCTTCAACTTGACCGAGACTTCTCATGACCAAATATTTATGACTTTTCCGTAAATTAAAGGAACTTTAGAAAAGATTCGCAGAATTGCGAATAAGCATAATATTAAAACGACATTTAAACCCCAAACTATTCTAAGAAGCATTCTTACTAAGATGAAACTAGACAACAATGTTTCAACTTATGACTGTATCTACCAAATTCCCTGTGAATGTGGTGAGGTATACATCGGGGAAATGAAAAGACTACTTGAAGTTAGAGTTAAAGAACACAAAAACTATACGGAACGAGGTGAAACATTGAAGTCAGGGAGGGATTGCCGAACACACTTGGTCAAAACAACACCGCATACAATGGTCGGAAGCAAAAACTATTTATAAAGAAACCCACTGGAAAAAAAGGAAAAATAAAGGAGCTGTAATAATTGTAAAAATAAAAAATTTTTAAGCAAGCCTTTTTATCATTTTCCAAAAATTTTGGCAGCCCTTTTCTGAACCGTGAAAAGTGGGGGAAGCTCGGTAAACCCAAGGGGTAGTATTAAATCGTAACTTTTAGGGATATTTTTTTGTTATCACTTGAAAAGGTTGGAGAATCACTAACCGAAAGTTGTGTAAAATTAAAAATAAAGACAATGAAATTCCCAAAATTTTAATTTTTTTTGCTGCAGCTATCCAACTCCCTTTGAAAAATTTTTAACAGCAAAGCAACCACTAGCTATTTTTTTATTAAATTAGTTACATGGTTACAAACTCAGGTTGCTGTCCAATACACTCCCAAAAACTTAGTATCTTTTTTTTTTTCGATTAGTTTTAAATATAAGATGGGCAAAATTAAATTAAATTTAATAATTTGTTTTCGATTATTAAAAGCAAGAAGGTTAGAATCACACCATTTTTATTTTCACAAATCTCTCGGAAAAAAAGGAGGCCAATCCGCCGGCCACATATAGGGTGAACCAAAATAATGCGACTTTCGTTATGCCATTTTTTAATTGGGCGCTCGGTATTCAATATACAGGGCGTCAAAATAAAGATTATAAAATCGTTTTTTTGAAGTAAGTCGAGTGTTTTATAAGATATTAAATTAAAATTTGGTATGAGGGGGTTTTTTGGAACAAGAAATTGAAATCCGTTCACGGATTCGCTAAACCTTGCCGAGGGCGCCACCTGAGGTATATTGCATGTGTTAAAAATACCAAAACTTTTTTGTACCGCTGTATAATAAAAGTTTTAGTAAAAAATTCTAATAATCCAATATTTTCTTGTAAAAAAAATATTCTTAGTAAATGTCGGCCTGAGAATCCGTTCATTGAATATCTTAATTTTAAAATCCTAGATAATTCTAATAATTCTAAACAAATTGGCTGACCTCGGGAACCAGTAACTTTTTACGTACTGTCAAAGTGACAAATTTAAACGCTTCTGACGCTCTTAACAAGCTTCTCAATTACTCTAAAATAAATCTACATTTTTTTAATTATATTTGTATTTGGTGTGTTTTCTTACAACTTATTAAACCATAATGGCTCATAGACCAAAAGAAATGTACCTTTTCCCAAAGTGGCGGATATGGTTTTGATGTTTGGTAAGTTTTAAATATTATTGTAAACAGTAAATACCTGTCAATTCTCAACTAGGAAAATATGACTCCAATGCTAGTTTAGCCGCTGGACGCTATGCCCAGACATTCCCAAACCGATTTCATTCAAAAGAATAATTTTTTAAATTTAATTAACCGCCTAAGGGAGACTGGAAGTTTCAGCGAAAGACGGAAGGGTAATTGCGGCCGGCCCCTCGTGCAGTTCAACCAGGGCAAGAGAAAGAAATTTAAAGAATTGTCGAAGAATCACCAAACATTAATACTAAAGGTTTTGGCTGAACGTTGAGAAATATTGGGAAAACCGAGACACATAATATTTTACGGAGTCAACAACTTTACCCATTTCATCTTTAAAAAGTACAGGGTCTTTTACCCTGATCGAGCAAGACTTGTTTTTTGTAGATGGTTATGTGAAATGAATAACAGAAATGTGAATTTTATAAGAGCGATTCTGTTTACTGACGAAACCCACGTTCACGAGAAACGGCATGACAAGTATCCATAACGCACACATATGGGCTAAAGAGAATCCTAGGGCCATAGTTGGGGCCGCATCATCAAGTAAATTTTGAAGTCAATGTGTGGGCAGGTGTTGTGGATAACTTTCTTTTAGGACCTGTCATTTTACCAGGTAATTTGACTGGTGATTCATTTCTGTTGTTTCTACAAGAAATACTGCCCGATTTGCTTGATGATTTGCCTCTAAATTTAAGACAAAATCTTCGGTTTCAACTCGACGGTGCTCCGGCTCATTTTGCTATAAATGTTAGGAACTATTTACATCAAGTATTTCCTAATCGCTGGATTGGTCGGGGTCGAGATGCTGTTCCATTGGCCACCCCATTCGCCCGACCTTACACCTTTGGATTTTTCAGTTTGTGAATGTATGAAAGACTTTGTGTATATGGTTCCGATTTTAGAAGCGAGGATCATTTAAAGAGAAAGAATCATTGCAGCTGGAGAGCGTGGGTTGAAACCAAATATTTTTCAAAGCCTTAGATTTTTCTTTAATAAAGAGGGCCCGTATGTGTATACAAATGAATGGAGGTCGTAGAACAAATAATTTAGGGTCATTATTCTATGATTTTTATTATAATAAGTAATTTAGCATTAATTAAGAAAAAATAATTTACGTTTATTTTGTTAACTTGTTAAAATGTATCTAGATTTTAAAATTAAGATATCTAATGAACGGATTCACAGGCCGACATTTACTAAGAATACTTTTTTTTACAAGAAAAGATTGGATAATTAGGGTACACTAGAACTTTAGTATACAGCGGTACAAACATTTTTTGGTATTTTTAACACATGCAATATACCGCAGGTGGAGCCCTCTACAAAGGTATAGCGAATCCGTGAACGGATTTCAATTTCTCGTTCAAAAACCCCCTCACACCAAATTTTAATTTAATATCTTAATTTTTTCACAACGTTTTAAACCAAGGCTGCTCAACCTTTTAAACAGTCGGGCCAAACGGAGGATTCAGGCATTTTTGGCGGGCCACTGACAATTTCTATTTTAGTTAGGTAATCTCAGGACATGCGCAATAAAAACCCAATATTAAAAAATGAAATTAATAATTACTGTTTATTTTTGTTAGGTAATATTTACTATAAAAACAAAGGGCATCTTATGCTAAATAAAAAAACAAAATTAAACTTAAGTACTATGTATCTTCTCAATGTAAGGTAAGTTGTTGTTACAATCAATGTGATTTCTGCCATTGTTTCTTTTTTAAAAATTTTCCCATGTTAAGCAACAATTCCAAAGTTGACAGTAACAACAAATCACAAATATGTTGCTCAATTAATGATATGCAATATTTATTTTTTACATAATTAAGGTCTGAAAAAACCTTTTTACAAACATTTGTGGAACCAAAACTCCTTAAAAACTGTAACGCCTGGTCAGTTATTGCTGGAAACTCTTCTTTTGGTAAAAATTTTCATTAATCTCGACACTCGACTTACTTCAAAAAAACAATTTTATATTTCTCCATTTAACGTCCTGCATATTGAATACCGAGCGCCCAATTAAAAAATGGCATAACGAAAGTCGCATTTTTTGGTCCACCCTATATGAGGCCGGCTGATTGGCCTCCTTTTTCCAGACACCCTGTATATAAAAGGAACAAGATTAGATATATACATACTTACGTGAATTTACATACGAAATATCATACCTTTATGTGGATCGATAACGAAGTTCTGATGGCGAAGGGAAATACGATTAAATATTTCATGTAATATACACACCGCATCCGTCAGGCCGAAATTGGACTTGACGCACAGTACCTCTAAAAATGAACTTGAATTCTTGCATCCGATTAGAAACTCAATATTGACCTTTTACGACTTGGTCTTTAAGTTGATTAGATGTAAACGTACCTAATGGTAAATTTTCCTAAAATTGCTGATTGGTTAAATAAAAATTTTCCTGGTTTAAATTAAACTAAAATAAAGGTGTAAATATTTGAATGGAATTTTGTTCTTTCTAGGAATCTCACTTGATGAAAGCCACGTGTCTTACTATTTTCTACAAGTCGGTGATGACTTTTAAAGTAAACCAATAAAATCATCAGGGATAATTATCTCCTATTTGATTAAATGTCTATTAAAATTGCAGTATTTACGTTTTAATGAAATTCTAAACAAATTTCCGTTAAAATAACGGATTTTTCATTGAAAATACAACTATGAAGCAGGATTCTGAATGATTGTAATTACTAATGGAATTTTCAAATTGAAAATTATTTGTTTAATTGGAAATCTCTGACGTGGTAAACCAAACTCATCTGACAGTTTTAAATTCGTCAGTCCAAAGCTAGTATGGTCAATTTTTGCGATAGCAGAGTTATATCATAGAAATAAGACAACTATCTTTAAAATTCGAACAAGAAAATTAAGTACAAATTGGTTCCTGTCGTTCCCAACTCTCCACCCCTTGACAAGATGCTGCTTTGTTGGGAGATTTAAAACCGCAAAGAATGCTGTTAATATCACGGGATTTCTTGGTAAGCAACAAATTTTCAGTAGAAGAATCAAAGATTCTGAACTAAAAAGCCGTCCAGCTGCAAAAAAATGGTATTTATCGAAGAGCGGCGACAATCCAGGGTAATTTTTGCCTTAAACTTTGTAAACGTCGCCCCTCTACTTATGAAAGACATTACTGACGACAAGACATTTCAATCGACTTATAACAGGACTATTTGTATGTATCGTTCGAGCAACACCAGTTTTAAAAAACAATATACCAGCTTATTGCCTTTTAGATTCAAAAGTTCCTCAGTAAATGTGAGGGGCTTGATATATGTAAATAAGCCCGGTATTTATTTTATTTATTTTATTTATTGATTTATTTGTCAGTACATTACAGAATAAAATAATTCCAAATAGTACAACATAGACAAAAACAAATATATATATATATATATATATATATATATATATATATATATATATATATATATATATATATATATATATATATATATATATATATATATATATATACTAATTTAAAAACACATATTTTAAATAAGTTAAAATATAAAAGTTAAAATATTTAACTAACAAAAGATCGTACCATTTAATTTTTAGACCAATTTTCAAACTGCTGTAACTTTTTAAAAAATTAAGTTTTTTGAATATCTAAAAAGAAGTTTAAAATCGCGTTTCTTTTACTTTAAGCTGTATTGGATTTAGTTTTAGTAAGATAAATATTATTATGATGTACAGGGTGATCAATAGAGTGCTGCAAAAAACAAAAAATTTGAGTGTGTCCCATTTCAGTGGTAATTTTTTTTGGTCGTTTATAATATGGGTTGTTACCAAGGCCATATCAATATGTCTAGACCTTTATGCCAGTTTTTGAATTGAGGACCTCTGACTTGCGATACACTTCTAAACATCAAATTTTGGTAATCAATTCTTTAAAAAGCTAAAACTGGAAAATTGATTGACGGATTTCAACGAGTGTTTCATATTCGAAACGCTCATTTCATGTAGATTTTTTATGTCCTAAGCAATTTTCGATAGGTTATAATTTTATGAGTATACGGGGCCAACAAATACCAAAAACGTAGCTGATTTAGAAATCCCAAATATAGAGTAAATTATTGAATGCCAAAGGGACCATATGTGTGTGTTTTGTTTTAAAAATGGCCAAGTTGAAGTTTGTGTCTATATCTCGAAAAGATTTCTACCGTTAATCGATTTATGCTGTTTAAGTGCCTGTAAACTTATTCAGCAAAAATGCGTCGTTATTATGGCATTAGGTCTGAATGGTAGAAATTCCAACAACGTCTTAAAGTTTTAAACATTTTTTAACATAAATTAGGGTTTTTGGTGTTGTACACCATGATATACGGAGTGATTATTTTCCAGGTATAGCTTTTAAAAAAATTGATTACCAAAATTTGAAGTGTAGTTTAGAAGTGTATCGCAAGCCAGAGGTCCTCAATTCAAAAACTGGCATAAACGTCTAGAGATATTGATATGACCTTGGTAACAATTCATATTATAACGACCAAAAAAACTTACCACTGAAATGGGACACACTCGAATTTTTTGTTTTTTTGCAGCACTCTATTGATCACCCTGTACATCATGATAATATTTATCTTTTAAAATTAAATGCAATACAGCTTAAAGTAAAAGAAACGCGGTTTTAAACTTTGTTTTAGATTTTTAAAAAAGGTAATTTTTAAAAAAGTTACAGCAGTTTGAAAATGGGTCTAAAAATTAAATGGTACGATCTTTTTGTTGAGCAGTTTATATAAAATGTAAAAAACGCTCAAAAGCAAAAAAATCTACGAAATACTAAACATTACACTTCCTATGTGCTTCTTTTAATGTCTCTTATTGAAATATAAAAGGAAGATGCAATGTCCAGAATTATTAAACATTTTGAAAAACAAAATGCTTCCATCTACTGAACAAATTTATTCCATTACATATCAACAAGATAACTGTCTGTGTAGATAAACCCACGCGCATGAGATAAGCCTATCTCTCTCTCGCACGCCTGACGTCACTCGATGACAATTTCCCCAGAAACGGCGAGTTTTTAATATGGCATTCCGATTTCTGTCTAGATGTTAGATGGATTAAGCGCATGATTTATTTATTTTTAAACGTCATAAGTAATGCCAAAATACAATAAACGTTAAAAAAGGCTTTAAAACACTGCTTTCCCAACCGACAAGCAGAATTGTTATCATCGAGTGACGTCATGCGCAACGTCGTACGAAATTAAATCGCCAAGTGGTTTTATCTTCTAGTAATAGTATCATGAGTCCACACGAGGAAATTTTGCCATTGCCCAATTTAAGTCCAGATATTATATCGATTAATAACATTTGGGGATAATTGTAAACAAAATTTACGAATGTAGACTTATACTTATACTTGCTCAGGGGTGTCGGAAAGGGGGTAAAAACTACCTTTAAACATGGAAAAATATGTAATATCCTTTAAAAGCAGAAATAACGGGAAAAAAGTCCTAATCTCACTTGCAGTGGACTTTACAAGTGCGATAGAAGAAACAGCATGATAAATCCCTGAGTTGTGAACAGGCTCGTAGTTAGGGAGGGTGCAGGGGGACGCTAATACGTACGACGCTGCTTGTATTCTCTCTCTTGTATGAAATTCTTTTTTTTTTTTTTGGTATCTGATCTCGAATTTCGAGTTCATACGACCTAGAAAGTTGATAATCAATTATTATTAACAAATTTATGTTGCAAAATGGTCCCTATTGGGCTCAAAGCTAGGATAAAAATAGGCAAAACGTAACTTGTAATTGAAATTATTCAACACCGGTAAGAGCAAATCAGTTTGTAAACACACCGAGCATGCGCCTGTGCAAAACGACCGTTGTTTTGCCTTTGGGCACAACCAACAGGCTTGAATCAAAAGAATCAAACTTTTTCCTAAAATTTACCCGATATTCTAAGTTAAAATAGCCGTTTCCGTACATGCATTTAAAGCTGGACCTCAAGTTGAAATTTTCCATATAAATTAAGATTGAAATAAAACAAATAAGGGAATTACCTTTCTTATGTTCTAAAATTTTTTTTTGGAATAAAAAATTTTTTTGGATAAGTGTGCAAGAAAAAAAAGGGAGTTTGTTTTAAAAAAAAATTTTAATTAATTATTATTATTAATTATTTATTAAGTGATTTCCCCCCCAACTAAAGTTTAATTTTGAAAACCTCAACAAAAAATATTTAAAAAAAGGGTTTTCTAGAAACAAGGAAGGTTAGATTTTCTAATTTTTTTTATTTTTTATTATTGTATTACTGATTTACCCGTTTCTTATTACCTTTTGCCCTTCATTATAATAAATCTGTGGTGTCGGTTTTAAATTTTTTTCCCCCTTTTTCATACCAAATTTCAAGTTTCGCTGAATATCGAAGTTTTTTAGTGTGCAATCAGTTAAACATATTAGTGGGAAAATAAGCATTTTGGCTCCAATTTTTTTTCCTACATAGATTTACCTAAATTTTTTTTAAAAAGGGGGGAAATACCCAAGGATAAAATTTTATATCATGAGGGGGGGCGTTTTACCCGGGGGGGTGGGTGCCACCCATCTTGAGGGTAAAATTTTTTTAAAAATTTAACTACAGTAATCGAAAAAAAAAGGAATTTAAAAAAAAAAATTTCATACATTTTTATCAAAATTTTTTTTCCCAGTTATTCGCGTTAAAATAATTTTTCCAAAAAAAAAAGCGTTTTTAACTAAAAAAACTTTAAAACCAAAACCCCCCGTAGTTGTACGGCATCAGCTTTCTGGACTCCCCCCGATAAAAAAAAAAATGTAAAAAAATTTTTAGCTTGAAAAAAAAAAAAAACCCCTTTTTTTTTAATTTTCCAAAACCCCAAAACGGCCCACTCGGGTTGTTTAAAGGTTGCTTATTTTTGTCAAATGCTAAATTTAAAAAATTTAAAGTCAAATAGGGGGAAAAAATTTCCTTTTTTGGGGAAAAACCCCCTTTTAAAGTTTTTAAAGTATATAATTTGGGCCTTTAAAAAAAATCTCTTAAAAAAAAAAAAGTTATGATAAAAATGGGTCAGCCCCACTTTTTTACGAAAAAATCAGTGAAAACAATTTTCGTCATTATTTAACTGATCTAAAATAAATTTTACCCATCTTAAGGTTTAAAATGTTATTTTATTTTAAATTAAAACAAACAGCGCTCATCGGCATTATATAAAATTTGCAGTAGATGCTAAGATAGCCTAACTCCTTATTTTTTTGAAATTGATGCAGACAAAAAAAATCGGCAAATTTTTTTTTTTTCGGATATTTTAAGTAAAATTTTTAAAATTTTTTCAAAAAGGCGTGTTTTGGGCCCCCAAATGCGCAATTTTTTCAATACTTGACCGTTTTCCCTTTCTTACCGTTTCCGAGATCCCCATGCATACCGAACGTGGGACCCGTAAAAAAATTTTGGAAGGACTGAATTTTCTCATTTTCCAACTTTTTAGTATATTAAAATAGTTTTATTACATGGGGTCTTATATAAAAACATTTCTTCAGTTATAAGACTGTGCGTCAGTCTTGGTAAATATTTTTTTCTTACTAAATTGTTAATTCATTACCTATAAAGCGATTAACTTCAGCCTAAACTATTACACTACCAAACTTTTTTCATTTCTCAGCAGTTTTTACAACCGCAGGTATTTCGAAACTCATTAAATCTGCAGAAATAAACAAAAATTGTTTATACGATTGACTTCGATTCGATGAATAACAATTGTAAACTTAATTACCGCACATTTTTAATGTTTATTTTGTTCTTAAATTAACAACATTCTGTGTAATGAAATGCAAAAATAGATTTGTAAATTGCTTAAATTGTATAGTAGTATTTTTTTGGAATTATTACCAAAAATAATTTTGGTAAAATTTTACTTTACGGACATGACGCCGATTTTTATAAATTTGTGCATTTTGGGGTTTTTTTGGGACGCTGATAACGAATCTAAAATCATCTCTGCAACCTCTGGTTTTTGAGTTATGAGGCCTCCAAGTGGACTAACCTCGAAATTCTCCCTTCTTAAAACTGGATACCATCAAATGAAAACATTCACTAAATGGGCACTTATATTTTAAAACAAATACACAAAATTTATTTTCCCGGGTTTTAAAAAGTAAATGCATTTCAAGGTCAAATCTGAAAAAATTCGCACCAAAAAAAAGAAGGTTCGAAAGCCTTGCCCCTGATCTTTATGTTTTTGAGGTCGCTGAATCCGACTCCGAAATTATTTGTTCGCAGATTTGACCTTCAAATGCCCTTGACCTTGACCTAATGGTATCAAACTGAACCCGGATTCGGATTCAGCGACCCCAAAAACATACAGATACTAAGTTCAAGTCTACATACCAAAAATATCAAAAGGCTACAGTAGTCTACCCCCAAAGATAGGCAGAATTTCAGACCAAACCCCAAGTCAAAGACCTATAAGTCTATCCTCGTTCCTGCTCAAAACATTGGAAAAAATTTGGATAGATACATAAGGGATAACCTATCACTATCCCCTTTTTTGACCGCCAGTATCCATCTCGGGAAAAATCTGCGGACTCCGTCGGACGATCTGAGCAGACCCCCGACAAAGTCAATCGATGACAAAGAGATAGCGCGGGACATTTCTAGACAAAAGGGGCGTTCCCCAAGTTCCAACAGGATCGTTAATAAAGGCTCTTCCCCAAGGAACATCCAAAACCATATGCTACTGGATGGAGGCCAGCCAAGAAACGGGGGCATTAGACCCCCCTTGGGCGAGGACCCAAGAAGCTGAGGTGGGGAGGGGCTGCCCACAAAAGGAGGTGCTATCACCATTATACTGGGCGACCCCAGGACGACCTTCTGGCAAAAAGGCCAAAAAAGAGGTTGCACTCCCCCGGGGTACCGACGACATAGCCATCGTAGTTAGAGGTAAGCACTTAAATTTTTTTCCAAAAGGACGAAAACGCACTGAACATCGTGACGAATGGTGGGGAGGAAGGTCTGTCGGTTAACCAAAAGACCGTTATTTTCCCTTCACAAAGAAAAGAGCACTAAGGGCACTCAGATGTCCAAAGCTCAATGGAGGGAAACCCCCTTTTCCAAAAAAGGTTAAGTATCTAGAGTCATTTTTGCCAAAAAATGAACTGGGGAACACCTCAACAAACTTGTTCGGGGAAAATTGCCCTCGGAGATGTCGCAGACTTTGGGAAAAAGCTGGGGACTTAACCCAAAGATGAACATGGTTTATAAATGGTAATAAGACCCATGATAACCTATGGTTCAGTTGCCGGGGGGGAAGAGTCTCAAAACCCTAGCAATCAGACAACTTCAAAGTGTAAAAAGGGTAGTGCGTATGCATCACGGAGCTATGAGAACAACTCCAACCCAGCCCAAGTGCTCTAAACCTGCCCCCACTCCACATTCTACAGGGGCAAGTAAAGGCGGGGTTTAGGCTCAAAAAGGGGTCAAAGTCCAATTATAAAACACCGAAGGACTCCCCAAATGGGGGAAAAGAGGAGGACCAAAAGGCAGCTCATTGGAGATGCCCTCAGACAGGACCCCCGTTTCATCTTCAAAACACTTTCGTATTGTCATACCAGATAGGGAGGACTGGAAAAAGGCCCTCCAATCAAACCCTCATATTGGTATACAGATGGCTCCAAGACCAACAAGACCTGCTCGGCCAAGTTTACATCGGACCTACTGAGCCACAGCCGTAAGGTCGTAAGGAAAGGTAGGTCAACTAACAGATTTGTAAACTCAACAAGCACCTGAAAGAATAAACCTGGGGGGAATAGCCGGTGTAGGTTCTGCCAGGAGGCTGAAAAAACCCCACATGTGGGTGCCAGGAAGCACTATGCAGGCTTAGGTTTACTAGGTTTTGGGGGGAGAACCAAAACCGGCAAGTTTTGGAGGGCCAGTGTCGAGACTCTGGAGTCTATTAAAAAAGACGGGCTTGGAAAAGGTATTTAAAAAACGATGGAGAAACCACAATAAACGGTAAGGTTGCAGGGGGAGGTCATTTTTCGCCATCTCCGCTCAAATAATCTAATCTAATCTAAGTTCAAGTCTTTGACCTTAATTTTTTTTTTGGGGGGGGGGGAAAATTTGTTGTCTCTTTTTAGTAAAAATCACCTCAAATAAATCCACTTTTCTCTACCTTGTAAGTAAATATATGACGTATAACTGGTTGCCTAATTCATAATACAGTTCTGAAAAAATCAAAAACTGGTGTTTTTTACTAAAAATAAGCAATACACTTCTGTAAATTTTAGTGTATTCGTTTAATATATAAGTACCCAATCAGTTTTTCTTATTTTTCATGGTAATTAGTTTTAAGAAGGAGGAATTTTGCGAAAATGTCTATTTTAAGTTTAGTCCAATTGGAGGCCCCATAAACTCAAAAACCGGAGGTTGCCGGAAAAAAGTTATTTTAGATTCGTGATTAAAAACCCTCTCAAACAGTACTTCTTAAACGAGGGGCAGTAATATTGTATAATTAGGCGGTATTTTAGAAGTTTGCAATGTAATTCAACCTAAGTTAATTATCCTTAAATTTAAAATATTAGAATTTTATTAAATTTATGGAACTCAGGAAAAAAGAGATAGATTACACCAAAAGGGAACTTGTCTTTTTTACAGGTATTTTTGGTATGATCTAATATACCTTCTGATATTTATGTATTTTTTTTAAATGTTGCTTATACGCTTAAAGTAATAATAAATTAATAATAAAAAAATAATATTATATATTATATAATATATAATATATAATATAATATATATAATGTAATATAAGTAATAAATAATATATAAGTAATATAATAAGTAATAATAAATTGTTTGCAGGGTAATGGAAAAATTCATTAATTCCCAAATCTTAAACTATCTGAAAAAACACAAGGTCTTACATGATAGACAATATGGATTCCGTCACAGTAGATCCACAGCTGATCTTCTTTCCTTTGTCAAGTCCCTTGAGTTTCTTGGTGAATCCCAGATCGTTGCTCTTGACATATCCAAAGCTTTCGATCAGGTCTGGCAAACTTCCTTCTTACGGTCTTCCACCTAAGCTTTGTTCTTGGCTTTCCAGTTTCCTTTCTAATCAACGTATATCAGTCTATGTAGATGGTCATTCTTCCAGCATCTACCAAATTAATGCTGGGGTGCCCCAGGGCTCAGTGCTGGCACCCACGCTGTTTCTTCTATACATTAACGATCTTTTCTCTTCCACAATCAATCCATTCATAGTTTTGCTGACGATAGTACCCTCCACTCTATATTCAATTTCTTAAGCCACCGTGTAATTTGATTTTGAAAACAAGCGCAAGTCAATGCAGATATCTCTTTCACAAGACCTCAAACTTATCTTGGATTGGGACCCCAAAAATCATGTTCAGTTTAATGCCTCAAAAACACAGTCATGTTGCTGTCGCGAAAAGAGTCTGCGAATGCTCATCCCTACTATGAGAGGCCAAGTTCTGCAGAACAAAGAGTCGTTTAATCTAGTCGGCGTTACTTTTGAGAATAACCTCAACTGGCACAAACAATTTCATCCATAGCTTGGCAGCTTCAAAAAAGATTGGATTCCTCTCGAGCCAGAAAATATTTCTCTTCTTCCAATCTGTATACTCTGTATGTATCCCAAATCAGACCCTCTTTGAATATTGTTCTCATATCTGGGGAATGTCGTCCCTACAACACTTAGCCTTCTGACTCCATTCAAAAAAGAGCTGTTCGTCTTATTAATGATCCAACGCTCACAGAAAGGCTTCCTCTTCTTGCCCATCGTCGAGCTGTAGGGGATCTGTCGCTCTTCTATAGGTATTTTCACGGCTTTTGCTCAGAGGAATTGGCCAGTATTATTCCTTCTCTGGCAGCTCCCAACAGAGCAACACCAGTGCAACTTTTATGCATCCTTTTACAGTTCAGTTAGAGAGGCCCCGAACTTCCCGCTTTCTTCGTTCCTTTATTCCTAGAGTGTCAAGACTATGGAACCTGCTGCCCGCAGAAGTTTTTCCTTCTCCCAATCTCCAAAAATTTAAGTCCCGTGTGAACAAACTCCCTCTCACCACACTGAAGACATCCACGGTACGTTAGTACTTAGGCATCAGCCTTCGTGGACTGTCCCAAAATAAAAAAAATAAATAAATATTATGATTTTTCAGAAAGAAAAAATCGGCTTTTGTGTTTAAAATAAGAGCAATTTTATTTTTCTGGCAATATATGTATGTAGATTATTCAGCAATACATATTTTATTTTGATATTAAAAATTATTATCTAAGTCTATGGTGTCTACGAGTGGACTCCCTGTAAACCATCTGACCCCATGTATTTATGACATCACTGCATTTTTTTGGTGTTTCCGAAAATGGGTCCCATGCCGTTATGCCTGTTCCTACAAAAAAAAATCAGGGTAATTCAGGTACTGTGAGTATTGAAAAATAATGTTATTGATATAAAAGGGGTTGCTTGTTGACTTTAAGCACGGTAAAAGGAAATAAAAAAGCGATATTCTAAAAGCGGCTCAGTAAACATTTTTTATATTTTCTCAAAATAATCTATTAGACTTTAACTGGTAATATATAATGTGCAACACAAATAATTAAAAGAATATGTTGTAACAAAAAAAAATCGTTGTTTTCTTTTGCTTTTTAGATTAAAATACCTACATCTTCTAGTATATTTTTGAGATAAATATCTCAATACCAAAGTAAGGGTATTGTAAAAAAATACATAAAAAAGTATACGGCCTGTTTCAAAATTATTTTTTCTTTGATTTTTATTATATTTATGACACTGCTATTGCTATCATTCAATGGCGATTTTTAGGACAACCGTTAGTTGTATCAAAAGGGTACAAGAGATCACGAATGTGGATTTTTTATGACTGACTTGCCGGTAAAGCTTAGTTTTAAAAAAAAGTTGACATACAAACAAAAATTTGGTCATTAAAAGTGTTTTCACCCTCAATCTTTTCTAATATTGGGTTTTCCCCTTTTTTGAGAAAAAAAATAATATATCGCCTAAATTCACAGGGATATCCAAATTTCCGTGTGATTTAATGCAATACTGTAGCTACAGTTGAAAATAATATTTTTTTACGCAACTTACGGTGAGTGTAGCTTGGGGAGGGTGCATTTTTAGACACATAATAGGAAAAAATCTTATTTTGTCCTCAAAAACAAGCCTTTTAAAATATTTGTATTAAATTTTAAGACACTCTGTATATATTCCAAATTATGTAAGACTAGATGAAAAGCCTGTCTCCGCCAGGCGAGACAATATTAAGTAGCCTCTGTCTCCGTAAGACGCCTTCCGTACGGCTAACGGTAAAAAACACTTTTTTGCTCCTATTTTTGTCCCGGGGGCGAAATTCAAAAACGGGCTTCGTTAGGTTCTAGCCACTGCTAAAGACTACCACTGTGCCAAATTTCATGATTTTAGCTCAAGCCATAACTTCAGAATCACGTGCACAGACAAATAAATATATATACCTACCTACATATAAATATATCCACATTAGCAAATTATATTCTATATATATATATATATATATATATATATATATATATATATATATATATATATATATATATATATATATATATATATATATATATATATATATATATATATATATATATATATATATATATATATATATATATTTTATTTTTTTTTTTTTTTTTTGTTATATAACTTATATAAATCGTTTAGGTCAAACATTTTTTGGTTAATATTTCTCTGCTTTTTGGTATAATTTACAAAATAAACCAAAATTTTACTTTTTATACCTACACACCTTAAGATTGTTATTTAGTTCGCTTTCGCCATTTTAATTTTTGGGTGATATTTCGGGTAGAGTTTGTTTATCCCATAACATGAGCAAATAAAACCCTTCTTATTTTAAGCATTTACCCTGAATATCTGTGGTATGATTAATTGATAAAGTTAAGGATTTCAGTAACACACGGTGTTATTTTAAAATCGATTTTTATTAAAAACATAATATTTAACAGCGATAAATACAATGGAGAAAATCAGAACATTATTATCTAACAGATCTACACTTCAGTTTACTTGTTGATAGGCTTACAACGTACAATTTTCTTCGGTTTGGTTGTTAAAATTATGTTGCCAACTCTGGAGATGGTGTCTTGGTACGTGGTGCAGGGTGAAATTGAAGTTTGGTGGAGTCGAATGTCATTGGAAGCTATAAAAGAAACGGTCAAGTTCATGTAGGATTCCTTAAAAAAATTTCCTGAACTTTACAAAGCTAGTCAGAAGCGAGGAAAAAGGCAACTTTTTTCCAATACTGCGCTAGGTGGCCAAATTTTTGAAAGATGATTTTATTATCTTGCAAAAGTCTATCAAGGCTTAAAAATTATGTACTATAACGTGCTCTGAATGTCTTAAGTGTGGTAAGAAGCAGATTTTTAACAGGGGACTTAAAGATTTGTAGGTTGGGAGAGGAGGGAAGATCCACAGGCACCAGGTTCTGGTTAAAGGAAGAAGGTTGAAAGTGATAAGTCAATGGACTTTAAATGAATGCATAGAAGGTAAAACTTTCAAATTAGCCTAAGAGCGGATTTCGACAACCTGTACCCGTCGGCCAACTGGATGAAAATTATTTTATGTAACCATAAGTGGGTATAGCGAATGGGCTGAGTAAAAAAGTGGTCATGATTAATTTTTAAAATTTTTTAAAAAATTCATATTTTTGTAAATATGTCAATTCTTACTTTTCCATTTTTTATGCCAGTACCAAAGATAATACTACTACGAATAGATGGTTCATTTAAATGGGGCGTTTTGAATCAGTTCGGAGATATCGATGCTTCCGTAAATGCGAATAAAATTAAGTCGGTAACCCCTGCCCCAGCAAATCGAGGTACGAAACCATGTGCGACATTGTCAATGTCTAAGCGGGCGGCTAAACGAATTGTGTAATTTCTAGTCGCGTTTGATCACGCCAATAGTAAAGGCCTGCCGGCAACACTGTTTAACTTTCGTTCAAGGATAGCGCGAAAATCTCTCGATGGACATCGGCTCGCGTTAGCCAAAGTCCATTTGGGGTATCAAAAATATAACATTGAATGGTTCATCTTATCCGTAGTAGTATTATCTTTGCCAGTACTTATATGAAGTCATGGAAATATAATGGAATGTTGGAAATAATGGAAATGTTAATAACAAACCATTTTTACAAAAAATATCGATAAATTAATGAGATACTTTCAAAATATTGTGAAAAAAAAACTTTGACCGCTTTTTTTAATATTCTAGAAAAATCAGAATGGACCCTAACTCATATGCAATGATAGGTACGAGTTTTCCATTTCGATAAACTTTGAATGATTAAATGTACATTATTGCTCGAGTAATGGAACAATTCGTCCGCCCGATTATAAGTGAATCCATGAAGATAGCGGCATTCTAGCGGTAGAGCGGCAGCTGAAATGAGGGGACTTTTGGGTCCCGTTATCTCGAAAACTATCAATTTTTCGAAAAAAGTTATAGAGACATTTTTGTAGACTACAAGATGATCTTCATTTTTTGTCCAAATAAAAATTCTCCAATTTGCATATTTTGGCAGATATTAGCGGGAAATCCATTTTTTGGCCCTCGAGGGGCCATTTTCAGCACTTTCACACCTGTTAATGTTGATTAAGTTTTTTTCGCTCGAAAGCATTTCCGAAGACCCAAGAATGGCGCCACAGGGGAAAACTGTACAAATTTTTTTACAGCTTTGTCACTTCATTTGCTGGCCTAAATCCTATACTACTTGGTTTTATCGGAAAACAGGAAATCGTTAACACATATTTAATTTTTAAATGGTATGCTATTTTTTAAAGAAAATAATTCAGTTTTACTTACCGCAAGATTTCTTGGATCTGTCTCCAGGCATACTGGTTTCAAGGAACTGTTTGGTAATCGTGTTCATTCGAAGCGCTTTGTTTCTTAGAGGCATTTTACACGGATATCCGCATTTTATCCAGTTTGTCGGGCATGGTGGCGAAATGTCGTTTCTTGCTGTTCTTATCATTTGCAATAAATTATAATTTTTTTAAAAAAATTTGGGGGGGGGGTTTAGGGGGATTTGCCCCCAAAAGGAAAAAATCGTTAAATGGGGGAAAGTTTTGGAAATTTTTATAACTAATCCCGTTTACTACGGGTTTTCTATTGGTTTTGAAATTTTGAAAAACCTGAAACATGCATTTTTTAAAATCCCATATTTTTTTTTTAATAAATTTTTCAAATCTTAATTCTTTAAAAACAACTTTTTTTAGAATATGACCTTTTAATTTTTTTTTCTGTTTCGGGTTTTTTAATCATCATCAACTTTATTTTTTATATGGACCCATTTGGATTTTTTTGCAGCCAAATATGGTTTTTTTTAATTTCAACAATTTTTAATTGATTTATAACCTCATTTAAAAAAACAAATATTTTCTTAGTTGGCCTTTATTCCCGGGGAACTCATTTTTTTTTAAACAATAAAATATTAGTAATTTGGGAAGATAAGCTAAACGACATTTTACAGAACGGGGTTTTGCGAACATAGCTAAAAGTTAACACCGTGTCACAACAAAACTACTAACAAGTTAATTGAAACAAGTAAAAACAAAAACAATGAATAATGAAAAGTGTAAACTAAATTTCCCCCTAAAAAGAAGATGTAAAAAGAATTAAAAATTAAAATGTTTTCCCCTTTTCTCAACATATTAACGATATTTTTAAGTAGTCCTAAATTCCCATAATGGTTACTAAGGGATTTAAATTCTCTACAACATCCTGGCTAAGATTTGGATTTTCTTTAAAAAGTTGGTTAACTGCAGCGTCTCGTTTTCATTTTTTTCAATACTTTTTTGGTCTGGTTTTTTTAAAAATTCCAATTCAACAAATTTTAACCAGTTTCTTTTTGGCGACATTGATGGTAAACTGATTTTTTTTAAAAAATTTTTTTTTAGTTTCTAATCATTTCTTAGCAAAATTGATTACGATTTTTTCAATCCCACGGACAGTTTTGTTAAAAAAAAAAAAACTGTTCTCTGCAAATCCCAAAAAAATAGGAAAAGAATATCCCATGCAGGGAAAAAATTTAAAATTTAATTTTCTGGTGAAAACCGGCGTCGGACCAAAAAATTAAAACAGATCTGATCTCGTTTTTTTTTCCATAGGTTTTTACCTAAAAAAAATTTCTAGATATTTCTCTGCATTGATATTCTTTACCCATTTGTTTGATCATGCAGGAAACGGGGTTTTTTTTTCCGCGCGTATCCAAAAAATTAAATTTTCTTTTAAAATGATTTTAATTTAAAATATTTTTATTTTAAAGAAAAAACAGTAAATACCATCAATGTCTCAAAATAACGTCAAATTCCTACAACCCCCTGGTAAATAAAGCAAAATGTGGTACAAAAAAAAGCTTCTTTTACATAAAATGTATCCAAAATTTTATTAAAATATCTAAAGTATTTCAAAAAATTTAAAAGATTTATTTTTAAAAATTTTACCACCCTGTATCTCAAGAGTTTAGACGTTTAGGACATACGTTAATATGAAGTTTTTTTCTTAAAATGGACCTAAAAGTTGCCTTCTTAAATATTGACGTTGAATTAAAAAACACCCTGTATAATGTAAAGCACTTTGCCAACTATAATATTTTATTTCTTGTAAACAGTTGATTTTATCGATGATATTCAAGAATACCTTTTTTTTAGTTTAAAGTTAAAGCTATCCAAAAATAATATTGTCGAGCCTTTGTCATACAAGGTGTTAAAAAAATTGCTAATAATATGTCAGAGCTAGTCCGTCCCTGGCAAACTAAATAAGCCAAATAGACCTTAATGGGTTCATTTTAAGAAGACTTATCTCGAACCTTATTAAAAAAAATATTATTAATATCCCTAAGAAAAATACGCTTTTTGTCCAAAATATGTTTATTAAAAATACACATTTTAACACAATTACTGAGTTACACCCAATACATTAAAAAAATGCTAACCACATACACCCTAAATACCATCAATATGTTTTAATTTATTTTGCTTTGCTCGAAAAAATCCACCCCTCTTCACCGTCGGATCATGAATTCTATCTCTTATAATTAAGTTGCCCAATCTTGAAATGGCGTCTTGATATTCGGTTGCTCCTGATGTCAGTGTAGAAAGAGGCCCTTTACAACTTCCAACTACAAAATTTAAAAAATGCTGTTAAAATTAAGGGTTGTTCAATAAAATTTCCTACAATATTTGTAACAAATAACAGATGTCATTTTTACAAGTTGTAATTTTTAATAAATGCTATTTTGACAGTGTGCTATTTTAGACAGGTGTCAAAAGATAAAGAGTCTGTCTTGGTATAAGAATTTTGATTTAAGTTCAAAATAATACAGAGGTTCATTTTTTGACAGATATCATTTACAAGATGTTGTATTATCGACGCGTCTTTTCTCTTTTGACCTATTAATAATTTATTACCGATACAAAAATACTTATGCAAATCGATATAAGATTCTTACGGCAGTAGGCTGCTTCCTTTGCTTTGAAAATTCCACCACAAGGTTGACTACTTCTACTACCTCCACTAATAACATTTGATCGAGTGTAAATTTTGCACACGTCACCAGGTAGCGTGATCGGTTCAGGGCATGGGGGTAGCCCTTCTACGCCTACCGCTCTCAGTAGCTCGTCGTAGGGAGCCGAGGGGTACTCGCCTGGAAATAGAAAAAATTGGTAAAGGGAATTGCGATTTTTGGAAATACTTTACCATGGCCTGAAGAAAAATATCCATTGGGGAAATAATTACATTTTTTGGTTCTCAAGTACAACATCTATTCCAGGAGTTGCTAAACAAAGGTCTTGGGTAGCAAAAGGTAAAATATATTTTTTAATGGGATACCTTGTTTGTTGGTTAATTTTTAAAAATGTATATTTTTTGATACATTTTTAATAAAAAGAAATAGAAGAAGGTAACAATAAACACCTGAAATGCCAAGATACAAAAAGTCAGTGTTCTGTCAAAGTCTAAAGTTTATTAAAACCCTTTTTATTTTAAAATTCCACTTATATTCACAACTTGTGAAATATGTATCGTAGCTTCTTCAGACTAGTAATTACTCAACAGAAATTATTCATACAAGGTAGCTATTTCACATATTTTTAAATAAGGAGATATAGAAACGTCGGTAAATATACTTAAAATAAAAAATTAAGTAAAACTAACTAGAACAAAATTTGGACTTACTCATTTTACAGTAATCAACTTGGTACGTTGACCTTAATCTATCCCTATTTATTCTTGCTAGTAGGTCATCTGGTGGTGCTGTCCTCAAACATTCATATATAAAGGGGTACTTTTCTTGTAACTAAAAAAATATTTTTACGTTGTTGCAGAAACAGATCTTGCAACCTGAAAGCTATTTTTCTATAGCCACAAGTGCGCAAACATTCCTTCTAAATCTTTATAAAATAGTAAAAATCTAAATTTAAACAGTAAATTTCCCATATAATTTGACAACACCGCTTAACTAAAATCAAAAACATACCGCTACAGATATTTAATTCTTGGAACCCCTTTTACAATCTTAAAATATCTAAAACAAAAAACCGAGTTGATTTCGAGCGCCACAGCCGCGCTCCGGCATGACTGCATAACTCTGTAATTTCGTAGCGAGAAGACGCATCCAATGAGAGTTTTGGCCCTTCAGGGGTTGGGCATACGCGAAAAGGGGTAAAAGCGTCGTGGAAGTACGTCACGCACGCGTCAAGTAAATAGACCAATGAAATGGGCCGCACCGGAGGCCGTATGGCGGTAGAGCGAGGTCAAACCGCTAACAATTCAGTAAGACTTCTGGCTTCGTCAAATAAGCAGTGTCTGAAATTCTCTCCGCATTTCGGGCAAATTACCGAAATGTTTTATTCTTTAGTAAGACTTTGAGTTTTTTCAGTAAATCACTGTCTGACATTCGACCAAAATGTTCTATTTAAATAATTTGATGAACTGTCAGTTTTCATGGTAGTTTAATGCTACTTTCTCCGTGTTAGCACAAGAAAATTGGTATTACATTTTTTCTCTGTAACCAAGTAAAATTATAAGGTTTTGGTTAGTGTACATTTCTTAGCTAAGTAAAGCTACTCAAGTATTTCTCTGTGTCGAATTTAATTTGACATGTTTACGTAAAGTTCAAAAGTAAAGCAAAGTGGATAAGGGTGATTTTAAAGGACTGTACCAAAGCAGGAGTTAGCTGGTAGCAGTGAATAATAAAAGTGATTTGTGAATGGTATGTTTAGGAGATTAGCAAAGGGTTAAGGTAATACCCGAACTTATTGATAAGATAGTTCGTCAATAATTAATACCGGGAGTCCCAAAAACTGTAAATAATTTCTTTTGACCTTAAACTTTCTAACTTTTATAGTGATAAAAAAAACACGTCTCCAATGGTGACGTATCGTCGATAGATTTACGCCTTATAGACTCCGTAAGGCGTTTCAGTTTTCTAATGAAAGTCAAATAAATTTGTTTGTTAAACTAAAGTGAATTGTTTGTCAATTTTCTGAGTAAAATTTGTAACCTTTTCTCACATTTTTTATAAAATTAAGCTTTTGATAAATTTGTGAACAGCAGATATTGTCAATAGATAATAAGTCGCAATAAATTTGGCGCCGGACCAGAGAAAGCGTTGTTGTTTCGTGTTCATAGCTTTTTGCTTAGTTTCCAAGTTGACTGTACTACTTAGAAGATATCTATTGATATTTGGAACTACTAACCTTTTGTAAAAATACATTAGGTTGATTGAACCTGCTGACTTGGGTTTCAGGGGCCGCCGAAACCTTTGCAGGATAAATCTTAGGGTCAAGCAGTGGGCCCATAGGTCCACCTCTACTCCAAGCTTCCTCTTCATAAGCAGGAGGTCCCAAGAGACTTCGTACTTGTTGATTACCACCTGGATGGTCTCCCAATTGATGACATTCGCATGGTACGTTCGGTCTGTTGGGATCCCTAAACTGAGGTTGATAGAGTCGCTCTGGGTGTGGCCTATAAGAGATAAAGCAGTTGGCTGAATTGCAATAAAATTGGTTTTAAAGGCTTATACGATCTTAAACAGGCCTTCAAAACGGTTTGTATCAAAAATTTCTAAGAAATACATCAAACAGTAATAGAAAACGTTATAGTTAGGGTTGCCAACTCATCACAGAGCTAAAGAAGAAGCATGACATTTTTTAGCGCTTTACCTTTTTTGAAAAATATATTTTAGCATAAGAATTTTAATTGTTTGGCGTTTAAAAATAATACCTTATTTTAAATTTTGTATGTATTAAATTTTATAAATTGCTATTGTTGCTATGTTTAGTAGGTAATTTGTTTAATTATTTATTTTAAAAATATTGTTAACAGTTACAAATTTTTTTTTGGAATTAAAATTTATTATGTGAGAAGTGTACCTAAATAAAACAATAATTAATTATTTTATTTTAATAGCCTATACTGTGCAAAACAAAATAATAGAATAAAAAATTATACTTAATAGTGTTTTTTTATAAATTAACAGAAATATATACTTTTGGCTAAAAAATATAAATTTAAACTTATAAAACAAAAAAGTAGAGATAAAAAGTTTTCTAGAAATTAACAGAAATTTATAAAAAAAAACAATACTTTAAAATCAAAAACGAAAACAACATACCTACCTAAACTTAAAAGGTTTTCTAGAAACTAACAAAAAATGTATTCTTGGATGGAAAAAGATAACACATTTAAAAAAATTACTTGTATTTATATTTCTTTTGGTTCTTAGCTGCATCCAGAAGTCTTTGGTAGTCTATAATCGCTTGATAAAACTCTACGCAGATTTTCTCTGAATTAGCAGAGGCAAGCAGTTCAGATTAATTCTAAAAAGCTTTATTTTTTTCATCCTGTCACCTAATTTTCATTAAAGATGATGCTCAGATTAGGATTTTATAAAATTGTGGAGAAAGGAGGACAAATTGCGACCTCCGCAGTAGCTGCGGAGGACGGAGAACATGTTAGTTAGTTTAAAGGGCAGTCCTCCCGACTGTAGGACGGTTGGCAACCCTAGCTGTAGTATCTTTTATTCAGAATTTACAGAAATTGGTCAAATTAAGAACCGTTTTCTTTAATTCAGTATTGTATTATCGTCCCTAAAAAAT
This sequence comes from Listronotus oregonensis, assembly GCA_019359885.1. Classification (NCBI taxonomy): domain Eukaryota; kingdom Metazoa; phylum Arthropoda; class Insecta; order Coleoptera; family Curculionidae; genus Listronotus; species Listronotus oregonensis. The sequence continues at coordinate 50,593 of JAHBCN010001620.1, read as the reverse complement.
ATTTGACGACATTTTATCCGAAAATTGAATTCTTACATCCAATAGAAATTTCAACCTTCAGCGATTACTTAGCGAAATTCAAGTGGATGTAGTTGTATCGGATCGATCGATCTAATGCAAAGTTTATTATGTACGTTTACTTACTAAAATTTTGAGAAATATTGCAAAAATAGCAAAAAACTTATACTATATTAAAAAAGTTTATTTTTTATATTAATTTTATATAATATATAATTATATATATATATATATATATATATATAATATATATATATATATATATATATTATAAAAATTTTTATAAATTATCTTTTTCAAAAGTTTTAAAATAAATATTTTGATAAGATTAATAGTTAGTTATTAATATATAAACAAAAATGTGATTCTGACCAAAAATTTCGGTCCAAAATAGAAAAAAAAAACTATTTTATTAATGGTATTTTTGTGTTTTTTTAATTTAACACATTTATTTTATCTAATTAAATCCCAAATTACTTATGATTTGCAGAAAAAAATCCAAAAATACAAAATTTTTTATTTTTAAATTTTTTCTAGGGTACCTTGAAAAAATCCTGAAAATTCAGTTTTTTGATTATAACTCCAGAAATATTGGGTTTATTTAAAAAAATTATATATAAAACATAAATTAAAGGCCTTGTGAAAATACATACATAGTTTACGCCATATAAAATTTTATAGCTTTTATAGTTTTTAAGATATTGACTTTTAAATTTAAAAAAAAATCGCTAATATCTCAGAAACTATAGAAGATACAGAAAAATGTATAAAACAAAAAATTGATCTTTTTAAATTGTCTATATAAAAAATTATATTAATATTTTTGATAAGATAATTAATAAAGGTGATATAAACGAAAATGTGATTTTGACCAAAAACTGCAGTCCAAAATAGGATTTTTTTATATAATATTTGAGGTTTTTTATTAAGAATCATTATTTTATTTATTTGAATTTCAAATAATTTAAAATTTACAAAAAAACAATTTTTTTTAGGGTATGTACCTTAAAAATCTCGAAAATTCGGTTTATCTGATTAAAACTCGAAAAGTATTGCATTTAGACAAAAAATTTATATAACTTAAATTAAAGGTCTTGTAAAAATACAAATTTAATGTCATATAAAGTTTCGTGTACCTTTAATAGGTCTAGTTAGTTTTGTTTAGTTGTGGTTAGTTACAATTTATTTAAATTTGTAAATAAAGTTATCAATTTTTTTAACTCCAGGTGAAACAACTTACAAAAAAATCGAACCCAAACATAAATGGACACGTTTATACACAATTACCAAATTAAAAAAATAATATTATTCGTCCGGTAACCGAATGAATAAATATAAATTATTAATTCGGTACCGGATTAATAATTATAAATTATTTGTACAGTACCCGGTTGAATAAATTCGTCCAAAAAAATATTTTATATGGTATACCTACATACCTGATACCTAATGTTTTTACATACGGCCAGAGATAGTCCTTTCTATAGGTGGTAACAAACTGATCCATAACCATTTTAGTGAAACGTATTGGTGTACTCACAAGAAATTTGGAAGAATAATTTCAAAAATTAAATTAAATCAAAAAAATTATACAGACGTCACTAATTGACAGATTTTAAATGATAGATAAGAAAAAACATGTAATAGGTAATAAAAATCACCTTTTGTAGTCATTTTAAAAACTCCTATGTAAAACAAGGGCCAAGTTTCTATCCAAGAATCTTGGCCTTTTAAGGTACTAAGATCTAAAATTAGTCCAAGTTCTTTTTTGACTTGGCAGTCTGTACTAATGAATGGGTATGATCTTTTTCCCTTTTTTAGTCCGATGTAAAGATAGGATTCATAATCCGGATTCAATGTATAAAACCGTCACCGAACGATCATCATGCCCAGTGATTAAAGTGCGTTCCAACAGAGACGTGAGTTATCGACGATCCTTTTTTGGTAAACCTTGGGATCGTTTATTACGGTTTCAGACGGTAATTCTGATACATGGCCTAAATTGAAAACTGTTTGGGTTGACTTGGCATTGAACATTTGGCACTGGATTTTTGATTTTTAACAGCTGTTTCATGTTTATTGTGTCATTTTTCATCTTCATATGTTTATGTTAAGGTAGGATTATGCGGGTTTTAATTTAAGTTAACAAAAATTAAGTTATTATAAATTAAGAATTTGGTGAAAACATAATCTTTTTAAAAAATAACAATAAAATTTAGCATACGTGGGGCAAATCACTGTTAATAGGTTTTGTGATTTCTATTTTATTGGTGCACTTCTGGCAGCTGTCCGGTAATTTTGTGGTAATTTGTTAATTTTTAAATAAATATTTGTCCAAAATATATAATTTTGTTACATTTTTTTATAACGCATGGGAAAGACGAGTTTCTGTAAGCCTATTTTATGATGTTATTGTGTGGGAGTTTAATTATTTAAAAAGGAAACGTTTATTTCATTTTATGATAAGGCAAAAAAATTAAAATAAGTTAAAAAAGTTAAAAGTTGTTTATCTTTTTAACTTAACTTAATTTTTAATTTATGTGTAAAATTTAAAAACCATTTGATCACATAATGTTTATTTTTTCTTGTGTGATTTTAACTTATTTTAATTAATTTAATTTTTTTGCATAATCCTAACTTTATTTAGCGAATAGCGTGCAACGTGCTTTAGCATTTTCTATTTCCTCGCTTGTTTAATTATTCAAAAACATTAATTTTTACACCCCCTAAGCACATCATTAAATTTTAAATTTTCTTTAAAGATGAGTGACGATATTATGAGGATATTTGTAACTTTGATCACAAAAATAATAAGTAGAAAAGTAGGGTTTTATTTTTAAAACAAAAAATTCAAAAACTTTGATTTGACAGTCCCAAAAAAAATCCGCAAAACGATCCAACGTTTGTACTTTTCGTACCGTCACAAACTATTTTAAGGCCGCGCGTCTAAGCGCACCAAAAACAGTTCAAAAAAAGATTTCGAAAAGATACCGGATTTCTTGTTGGAACAAACCTTTGTAACCATAGTAGACCGAGCGCTCGCGGCAGAAAAAAGAGACCGATTTTTACAGGTTTTACGGGTGATATTTATAGCCCAAGCTATAGATAGATGCACCTATTAAGTTCCGCAACGTTTATATATAAACATTAACTTTAATTAGCAAAAAAAAAAGTTTTTAAATCAACTTTTTACATTGTTGAAGCATAAGGCTAGATTGCCAAATCTACAAAAAAGTTGCAGGCAGCGGTTTTCTCGAGTACAAGAGAAAAACATACTAATGCTAGTTCGAAAAAAATCGTGTAAAAAAAAATTTTTTTTTCAGTCTCCCCCGTACAATTTAGACTAATGTGTGAGAGATTTAGAATTTTCACAAGGCAGACTTTTCCCCGTTTTAAAAAATTGATACAAAAAATTTTTTAAAATTTTTCACAGTATTTCAAAACAATTTTTTTTACAGTGTAAAAGTTATTTAAATATAAACTTAACAGTTCACAATATTGAATAAAACAAATGGCAGCCTAATATGATGTATACATATAACTGCAAAACTATTTTTCATTTGCAAAAAAAAAGTAATGACTTTTAACGATTTTTTACAGTCTGCCATTGTATCCCAACAATGTTTAGTTAGTAAATAAACAAACTATTGAATGGCAGACGATTTATAATGGTACATCTAGCGTTAATTGAAACTTTGAATATTATACAGGGTGGCCCACCCCATTCGCCTCGGTTTTTCTACGAGAAATGAAACGAGTTGGGGAAAAACTTTTAGCACGGTCATATGTGAGTCCATGAGGAGCATATTTCAAAATTATTTTGAAACATACAGGGGAACCCAAAAAGAAAGTACATATCAAAGTTATATTTTTTCTTATGAAACACCCTATATTTTTTTATATTTTTAGATACTTTAAACCAAATAAAGGTAAGTTATTGTTATATTTCCTATACCTAAAACTGACCGTTTCTGAGAAATTTAGAGAAATTTAAAAATACAGACCATAATTTAAAAATTGTTTACACCCTGTAACATATAACGAGCTGCTCGTAATTAAATTTATTGCTTAGCTCAAGGTTACAGTTAACTATCACATAAAAGTTTTACCTTAATATTATACAGAGTGTTGAAAAAAAATTGCCTCAAAGTTTGGACACACATTTTATTTAATAACTTCCTTAAGTTAAATGGAACACCCTGTATTTAGTGGCCTATTTGGACGCGGAACTAAATTCCCTTGAAGACCATATTAGGGTTTCCTATACCTATCTCTTCTGCTTTTTATGCAAAAGGCGTTTTTATATTTGACTTATCCTTTATCTTTAAATTGGAACACCCTGTATTGTAATTAAAAAACCTTTTTTATTAAGGATCACGTAGATTTGCTAAAAGCACCAGTTTAAATTTTTGAAAATAAGATGTCTCTCAAGTAATATGCAGGCAAAAGTAATAACTCCAATTTATTGTCATTTCTAAAATATTAAAGCATTCCTAAAAATGAGGATCGAAATATAGTAGAAGGCACACCTGTCCTAATTGTTCAGACGAAATATGTTAAATTGCCCTTGTTCTTAGCAAATGTATCAGACTACTTAGAAAGATGGCAACGTTGCATCGTTCTTTTTTTTTATTGTTGGCCTTTACAACGCGAATAATCAGAATTAACTGATTAGATCTTTCCTTTTCTAGCTTGTGTGTTTTTTAAATGATAGAAGTAATCCGACTTGAATCTTTGTAAATAATTAAAACTTTAATTTTTTTTTTCATTTTATAGACATTATAATACTAAATCAGTAGTTAGTTTGTTATTTTTTGTTGTAAAATTAATAACAATATGGGAAAAAAAGATCAAGGGCGCCTTTTTTTACGGCCATGGAAAGGGAATAATTATTGTCAATATGAAATATAAACACAAATACATCAAAAAAACTTTTATTATTTTTTATGAACAAATTAAATATTCCTAATTTACAAGTAAATACTTAAAATTTAAAAGCTAATACAAACTTGTCATGTTTAAACTAAAGCTCATCTTCGATTTGCTCAAGTAAGCTGAGCACTGTTGGTTTCGTTAATTTGAACCTTTTGAAAAATGTAAGATTATCCATCTCGTCAAAACAGTTCTTTTTAAAAATAACAGAACAATGTCCAAAAGAATAAAAAAAGATAAATAAATCTCAAAATTGCCATAAGTAATAAAAATTCACTGTTTCTACATTTTTCTTGGAAATCTAATTTACATCGCATTTATAATATCACAATCCAAAACACCATTGTTTAAAAACTTCGTTTTTACATAATTTTTATCAAATTAATTATTTGAAACTACAAACAAACGAAAAATAAATAAACAATAAACAAAATATTTGTCAAATGTCAACTTCCTTACTTTCCTGACCATTAAGGACCAATTTCAGCTGGTGCAAGAAACGTTTGAAACTTAAGGGGCAGTTAATGCTTAAGAACAACTTAAGTGTCGTAAAAAGTGTTGGTGCAACCAGCCATAATTCTCGGGACTTTAGGGGGTCATTTTCAGCGGGTCCCCACGTCGAAATCGTAATAAACTTTTTCTCGCTTGAAAGCACCCACGAAGACATAAAAATAATACCAAATTTTAAGTTTCTACTCCCTCGGGAAGTGCCTCATAATTCTGATGAGTCAATGAGTCAGTTAATCATTCAGTCCGTAGTAAAATGGGCGATTTTTAAAGTTTAATATCTCAAAAACCACTTGACATAATTTTCTCGATTTCACAGGTATTAAAATTACTTATGTTAACTTAAATACCAAATCTCATACCTTTATGTGGGACGATTACAAAGTTATGATAAGGATATTAACGACCTACATTGAAACCTGCTAGAAATACTTTCATACATTATAATATGCAATCAAAAAAACTAAAACAAAGATGGCAATTAATTCATAATAATTATTAAATTAAATTAAAATTTCAATATTGTTACATTCCTTATTTTTACTATCGATTTCGAATCGGGCAGATGTATTTCAAGTACGATTTTTCATTTCTATTAATTATTAAACCAATTCGCTACATTTTATATTACTTTTACCATCTTTTCTTGCACTTGTAATTAAGAATACAATTATTAGTTTTTAATAAATTCTACTCAAACAGCTGGTTTTAAAGAAAGGCGTTCATTAACCTTTTTATTAATAATTTTTAAATTAAAATTTGATTATTTTTAACAATGAATAGGTTTGTAGGTATGTACTACTTTAATTAGATAAAATAGGTTCAAAAATAAATAGGCACTGCTTGCATAGAAATAGTCCAGTAAATAAAGGGAGAAAGCTGTAAATAAATCTGTACAGATTTCCCTTGTGGTGCAATTCTTAGGTCTTTGGGGATGCTTAATGCTCGAAAAATGGGTTTCCCGCTAATATGTGCCAAAATATTGGAGAATTTTTGTTTAGATAAAAATGGTCTTTACTATTTTTTTCGAAAAATCTATATTTTTCGATATAACGGGACCCAAAAGTCCTCTCATTTTAGCTGCCGCTCTACCGCTAGAATGCCGCCATCTTTATGGATTCACTTATAAGCAGGCGGACAAATTGTTCCATTACTCGGGCACTAATGTAGGTAAATTTTTTATCATTCAAAGTTCATCGGAATGAAAAAACCCGTACTTATAATTGCATATGATTTTGGGTCCATTCTGATTTTTCTAGAATATTAAAAAAAGCGGTCAGAGAATCTCATTAATTTATTAATATTTTTTGGAAAAATTGGTTCTTATTAACATTTCTTTTTTACAATGAGACCTTAGCAAGTGTTCAGTGATCCCAGGAAATTTCCTTTACCATCTTTCTTGCGTTTTGATAAAAAATTGTTTTGCCCATCTGCATTTTTCAGCCGTTTAGCCACATTTATCCAGTGTGGAATGTTATGGATTGAAACTGTACAAATTTATTTACAGTTTTGGGTACTTTTAGGTCTTCAGTTACTGGACTAAAATCCTTCTTGGCAACAACTATTGTGTTCCATAAAACAGCGCTACAAAAAGTTGAAGGTCCGAAAGACTTGACCATTGTATCTTTATGTTTTTGGGGTCGCTGAATCCGAATCCGGGGACAGTTTGATCCCATTAGGGTCAAGAGCAATTCTAGGTCAAATCTGCAAAATTAATCACAACCATATTTGAACAGTGTATACTTTTGTTCTTGGGTTAGCTGGATACGAATTTGTGGTCAGTTTGACCCCATCGGGTCTTGGTAAAGAGATATTTTAAGGCCAAATCTGCAAAATTACACAGCCCCACAAGAAAACACGAAGGGCCGAAAAACAACAACGACATAAATATACCATGGTCAAGTCTTTCGGACCTTCAACTTTTTTTTTGTGGGGCTGTGTAATTTTTACCTTTGTAACTCTCAGATATAATGAAATATAAAATTAATTTGATTTTTAATCGATTAAATAATTTAAGTCTTCTATAACTAAAATATCCATAATCAAGGATTAGTTTAATATTCACATTTCATTATACCCACACGAATCAAAAAGAGGAAATAAGGAAAACCCTACTTTACATATTATTTTATGTTCTTGTTTGTGTGTATATGTATGTTTGTTATTTTTTTTATTTGTCAATTATAAGACAATCCTTGCTAAGACATAAGCATAATATTATAACGAGCTGTTTTTAAGGTAATAGGTGGAAAGTTGCAAGTTTTTTTACAGGGTTGATATTTTTGCAAAATATTACATTGCATTTAGCGAGTTTTCAATATTTTAAAATAAACTCAGTGATGTTTCTCTGATTTGTTAACGGAAAAAATTTGATGTGTGAAGATTTACTTACAAAATACAATTTTGTCAATAAAGACCGTGTAAAATCATTAAAACCAATCGTTCTTTCTGGAAGATATACAAATGCATTTAAGGGAAGGGTAACGTTAATTCGTGCAATAAAAGGCACATTTTTGCGATTTTTTTTTAAAGACGCACTTAAAATCTATTTATTAGAACTAATCCTACATAAGAGTATAACATTCAAAGAATATAAAGCAAAATTTTTTTGAAGAAATATTAAAAAATACGGCAGTGGCAAAAATTATTTGGAAGCGACTCGGAATAAAGTTGAATTGCGGTGCCCCGCATAACTAATCTCTTCCCCAGGTAATGCGGAAAGGGGTTTTTTGAAATTTCAATTTTTTTACTTTTTGGGAACACTTTGAAGTGAAAAACGTAATTTTTGCTAAAACAAACGGCTAATTTGTTACTGTAAAATAAAAAATATTAACAAATTATAAAAAAACTCTCTCGCATTATCTCGTAAATTATGCACAGGAATAGTGTTTAAAATTTTAAAACGATTTTTGCAGTAGTTTTAAAGTTATAAGGGGCAACGATTTTAAAAACGTGAGTTGTGGGTAAAACACTTTAAAGTTTTGAACACTAAAAAATTTGTGGTAAACGTTCATAAGCGAGTTTTATCGGCTTACCTTACTTACCGCTGTATCGTCGTTGGTTTTGCTCCGATCCCACTCAAATTTTAACACAATATTTTTAAACGGTTCTCCATTCAGAAAATTAAATTAAAAAAAAAAGTTTAAAAACGTTACCCCCAACCCCCTTAATTTACTACTCTGCATGATGAAAATTTTGTCTAAAACCAAAAGATACATATTAATTTTACGAAGCATTTATAGGACAAAAAAACTTTTACATATTTGCGTCTTGTGCACAGCAGACCATATTGATCCGTTTTTGCTACTTTATTATTACGCAAACGAAGCAAAACCATGTAATATTGGAACTTAACTTTTATTTTGCTGCTGGCTTTTAATTTAGAATCATATGGAATTGTTAGCCTATTTAGCAAAAATTGTTTATTTATTTTTAGTAAACTAAAACAGTGGTAAAAATTTTATATAGTTTGAATATACAAACGTTTAAGTAATTAGGTAGCTGGAAAAGATTTAAAATGATTTTTATGAAAATTGGAGTTATTTTGATGTGTTTTGTGCTCGGTGGCGTTCGTGCCCTTTTTGATGATGGTAAGTGTTACGTTTTTAATTGTGCCTGTTAATTGGACTGAGGGATGCAAGCAGAATGGAGGACATAAATTGAAAAGAATGTATTTATGGAATAAATATTTATTTAAAATATCATGTATCCATAAAAGTGTTTAAAAAACAAATAGAGCAGCAAAATGATCTATAGAAGTTCAATCCACAATTAAATTTCAAACATTTAATACCTACATTTTTGTTAAAAAAATCTTGTTTATAGACAATTTAATATAAAAATATATTAATATTTATTTTTTAGATTTTGATTTAATTTGCAAAGGAAAAACCTTTTACAATGTAACTCTTACCGCCTATTTTCCGGACTACACCAACTCTGACAACGAATACGGCTACCAGGATAAAAGAGGACGCAAATTAAGGACCCTACAGGTAGTTAATTTACTATTTAAAAGGGAATAATGGGTACGATTGGTCTATAATTAATAATTAATTTGTTCCAACCCCGCAAAAAAAACGGTTATTATAAGGTCACGTGCAAGCCCAATCAAATAAACCATCGTGGTTTATTTGACTCGGCCTGCGTGTAATAAACGGTTTCTTGTGTAGTTGAAAAAAACAATATTCACTTGTAAATTTCGCTAAAAATCTGTTTTTCTAATTTTGATATAAAAAGTGACATTTTTCAAAACTGACCGGAGTATTGAAACGTTTTACTTTTCAATACTAGTGTTAAAAAGTTAATTTTCATTACCAGTTGCACAAAGAAAATATGAACAGATATATAACAACATACTCAATTTAATCAAAATATCGTAACTTACAATACCAAGAGACTTAACAAATGTTTTAATTTTAAATGATTACAAGCATAAAAACTTGCTATTTAGAACATTTTAGATCATATAGACTGCAAAAATCAGACTCTACTTTTGCTAATCATTGTTTAGAACAAAAACCCAAATTTCCCAATTTAAATAATACCGAAATATTACTATATTCAACCAAAGGACAAAAATTAAATTATCTGGAATCCCGAGAAATATACAAAGACAATAAAAATAATAATGTACATCCGCTTAATGACCAAACCGAACTTGTATTTTCCCCGCTATTTACTGTCGCCAAACCGTAATAAATTGTTATAGGAATCGCATGAGTCCCGGGAAAAAACACCTTAATTTTTTTATACGGTCCTCTTTAAATTGCCCTACTGATGATATATATGCATGTTGCCATGGCGCCAGCTGGTGCCATAAAACCGAAAGTTTAAACAAAAAGGTTGTTTTTTTTTAAAACGGACAATTTTTCTATCATATTTTTATTGAAACACAACAAAAAAGGTCCTATGACTGAAAGATAAAGTTAATATTTTTGGAGAAATCAATTTTTAGAACGAAAAATTTGGATACTTGACCCATGAAAAATACATTATATTAAAACAAAAAACAAAAAAAAAAAAATATATATATATATATATTATTATTATTATTATTATTATTATATATATATATATATAATATATATATATATATATATATATATATATATATATATATATATATATATATATATATATATATATATATATATATATATATTAGGGTGTTTTATTCCTTTTTAAAGAAGTTTTTTTTTTAATTTTTTTTAAGGGAAAAAATTTTAAAACAGGGGCCCTAAATTTTTAAAAACGGGTTTTCGATTTTTTTTTTATTTTTTTTTTTGGGGGAAAATTTCCCTTTTAAATTTTAATCGAAAATAAAAAATTTTTAAGGTTTATTTGACAGTTTTTTAATTTTTTTTATTTTCCCAAATGTATTTTCCCCCCAAGGTTTATGATTTTTTGTAAACCTTGCATTTATTTTTTGGTAAAATAAATGAATTTTAGTCATGGGGTTGGTTTTTGAAATATTTTATTTAAAAATTTGATGATAGCTTTAAATTTAAGGGAAAAAAAGATCCGCCAAAAAAGGCCCCACAAGTAGGCTAGTGAATGCGTTCACAAAAAATTGATTACCAAAAACCCCCGACTGTAAAAAAAATTTGATTTTTTGAATTTTTACATGAAAAATTTTTTTTTAAAACCGTCATTTTCGGCGGTCTTTACTTAGCATATTCATTACTTAGCATATGCATCGATTATTTTAAACTAAAAAAATTTCGAAAACGGTTCTTTTAGGGGATCAAATAAGAGTACCTTTTTTTCGTAAAAAAAACTAAGAAATTTATTTATTTTACTAAAAAAAAAAAAAAGGGGTTTACAAAAGTCATGAGCCTTTAAAAGTGAGAATATACATGTAGATAGGGCCCCCCAAGAAAGGAAAAAGCACAAATTCGAATTTATTATGTCAAAAAACCCCCTCCAATTTTCGTTTATAAATCGGCATTATTTAGGGGAAATTAATGAAAAAAAAAAAAAAAAAAAGAACTTTGACACCCTGTATTTGAAAACGAAGCATTTTTTACCACACGTTTATAGGAACTTTTTTCCCTTAAAAAAAAATTAAAAAATCACTTTCAGAAATATCGGACACTTATTTAATAAAAACCCTGTTTTTTATATATATATATATATATATATATATATATATTTTTTATATATATATATATATATATATATATATATATATATATATATATATATATATATATATATATATATATATATATATATATATATATATATATATATATAAAAATATATATATATATATATTTATATATTATATATATATTTTATATTTTATATATATATATATATATATATATATATATATATATATATATATATATATATTTTTTTTTTTTAATATATATTATATCTTAAATTATATTCTAAAAATTAATATCTACAAAAATATTTCCTTTATATCCAACTTTATCGTGAAGTCATAGAACCTTTTTTATTTGTATTTCAATAAGAATATGAAAAAAATTTGTCCGGTTAAAAAATAACAATCCCATGCAATTGTTATTTTGTTATAGAAAATGAAAACAAAAATCAATGTAATAGTTTTTCGAACCCTGTATTTAGTTCGGTAGCGGCGTCTTTAGTGATTATGTGTCAGAAAGTTTTTACATTTCTTAAGCCAAAAAGGTGGAATCTAGTTTGGATGTCTTTAGTGATGTGGAGGAACCTGCTCAAATTGCAATGTCAAGTCTGATCCCTGAAAAATCAAAATCAAAGTAGGGTTTTTTTTATCCAAAAATTCAATAATTTGTTTTAAAAAATATTAACGTTAAGCGATAAGTCTCTTTATACTGTTTGTTACGATTTTTTGATTAAATTGATTATTTTTATATATATTTGTTAAAATTTTTTTTTATGCAACTGGTGATGGAATGGACTTTTCGCAACTAGTTTTGAAAAGTTTTACTTTTAAAGGCTAGTGTTGAAAAATAAAACGTTCAATACGCCCGTCAGTTTTAAAAATGTGCCTTTTGTTAAAATTAGAAAAATAAATAAAATAAAAATCAAAATCAAAGTACGATTTGGCTTATCCAAAATTCAATAATTTGCTTTTAGAAAAAAATATTAAGCGTTAAGCGATAAGTCTTTATACTGTTTGTTACGATTTTTTGATTAAATTGATTATTTTATTATATATTTGTTCAAATTTTTTTATGCAACTGGTGATGGAATGGACTTTTCGCAACTAGTTTTGAAAAGTTTTACTTTTAAAGGCTAGTGTTGAAAATAAAACGTTCAATACGCCCGTCAGTTTTAAAAAATGTTCCTTTTTGTTAAAATTAGAAAAATAAATAAAATAAAAATCAAAATCAAAGTACGATTTGGCTTATCCAAAAATTCAATAATTTGCTTTTTAGAAAAAATATTAAGGTTAAGCGATAAGTCTTTTTTATACTGTTTGTTACGATTTTTTGATTAAATTGAGTATTTTATTATATATTTGTTCACATTTTTTTATGCAACTGGTGATGGAATGGACTTTTCGCAACTAGTTCTGTAAAGTTTTACTTTTCAACACTAGTGTTGAAAAATAAAACGTTCAATACGCCGTCAGTTTTAAAAATGTGCTTTTTGTTAAAATTAGAAAAATAAATAAAAAAAAAACAAAATCAAAGTACGATTTGGCTTATCCAAAAATTCAATAATTTGCTTTTAGAAAAAAAAATATTAAGCGTTAAGCGATAAGTCTCTTTATACTGTTCGTTACGATTTTTTGATTAAATTGATTATTTTATTATATATTTGTTCAAATTTTCTTTATGCAACTGGTGATGGAATGGACTTTTCGCAACTAGTTTTGAAAAGTTTTACTTTTAAACGCTAGTGTTGAAAAATAAAACGTTCAATACGCCCGTCAGTTTTAAAAAATGTGCCTTTTTGTTAAAATTAGAAAAATAACTATTTTGTTTATTTTTAGGACTATTTGGATGACAGAACGGATTACGTCACGTTGGGCATGGATGAAAAACTAGGCATACCCTACGGAACTAAAGTCTGCATTCCAGAGCTGAACAAGCATTTCGGGCATAGAATTAGGCTGGAAGTCAGAGACTCTTCATTCGACTTATACGCGTCTGGATATTCCAGGGCAGATATATGTGTGAGGACCGAAATTGACAGTTATGACATTAATGTCAATAGAGATGTTACTTTGGTTTTTGTGTAAAAATGATTCTTGCAAAATAAATTTGTTATAATTTTTAGTAGTTTTTTTTTTAGTTCTCATTATAAATTGCAATTCTGTTGTAACTAAGACTTTGGTAAGGAAATAGTATATTACATAGAGAAGTATAGTACTAACGCATCTCTCGACAGATATGAAACTTTCCACCGAGGTTTGTATACTATTTTATTTACAACCACTTTATTTATTTCCTATTATTTTAAATCGAAATTATGATAATTGATCCGGTAATAATTTTATTAGGCGGCCGTGCTTCGCAATTTGTATCGTTGTCGTGGTAACGGGTTGAACCCGTTTATCTGACTATTTCTTTTTAACCTGTGCTAAAGAACAGCGAGAGATACGGGTAGTTAACGGTTAGTCCAAAAAAGTATATGAAGATAGACGCTTTAAATTTGAATAGTAATTTGTTTTAATTTCACAAATCTAAAAAAAATTCTATCAGATGAGAAATTTGAGTTTGCTGCTACTCCACCAGAAATTCGAGGAGCAGCAAAAATAGCGAAAGAAAATCTTCTACTAACCAAAAGCCGCCCGAGATATGACAAGACATATGATACGTTTAAAGAATGGTGTAAGAAAAACAAAGTTCAAAATCCTGGATCTGAATCGGCGTTACTGGCTTTTTTTAGCGAATGTGCCAAGACAAAAAAGATATCAACGCTTTGATCAGTATACTCCATGCTGAAGACCACTCTATCAATTAGAGAAAAAGGAGACATATCTAAACACGCAAAATTATTGGCATTTTTAAAAAGCAAAATAAAGGATACAAGTTAAAAAAATCGAACACACTGTTAAGGAAAATATTGAAACTTTTCTGGAACAAGCGCCCATGGAATTTCTTGTTCAAAAGGTATTTTAGGCCAAAATTCTATATTAATTTGGGTAATTGTTTCGAAAGTTCCCCGATTTTGACCAAATCAGAGTGCGATTCGAATCTGAAAAATATTTTTTCGGCAACGTTTCGTTTTCGAGATATCATCATCAAATTTGAAATCAAAACTAACCTTATTTACACTATTCTCTCTCTTTTGCACAGAATTCTTGATTTTTACATTAAATCGGCACATATATTTTAAAACACCTTTTAAAAACGTTTTTAAATTTATTTTAACCTTTTTCTCCATTTAATTGCAAACCTCCACTTTCACGCGTCGGATCGTGGCCACAACCATGTATACACTAGGGAATCATGGCCGCCCAGCTTAAAAGTAAAGCTTCGCAATTTAATGGAAAAAAGGTGTAAAATAAATAAAAATATAAGGTTTTAAAGGGTGTTTATGAAATATTGTGTGCCACTTTTTATAAAATCAAGAATTGTGTACAAAAAGAAGGGGGAATATAGTGAAAATAAGGTTAGTTTGATTTTCAACTTTGATGATGAATCTCTCGAAAACGAAACGTTGCCGAAAAAATATTTTTTCAGATTCGTAATCAGCGCCCCAAAAAACCCCCGTATACCAAATTTGGTTAAAATCGGAGAGGAGGCAACTTTCGAGACAATTACCTTAATTTGTTATTTTTACATTTGTAGGTGGTTATTGGTTGTCTCAGGCGCCTGCCGATCGGATGAATTATACAATATGAAAACAACAGACGTTCATTTTTTAGAAAAAAAGCTTTTCTGAAACTGCCCAATATTCAAAATTTTAATGGTCACTGTTTGAGAAGAACAGCGGCTACTTTGCTCGCAGACAATGGTGGCGACTTCATGCAAATTAAATGGTTAGGGAGCTGGAAATGTAGCACAATAGCTAAGGCATACATAGATAGTTCTGCCGCTACTCAAGTTAATACTGCAAAATTGATTTTAAAGCCAAGTTCAAACTCTACTTTTACTTCAAATAATCATGAAATAAATCTTTCAAAAAAAGAATTTCAGCAAGGTTTTAACATATCAGTGGCTGCCTACAATAATGCTAATGTAATAATTAATTTAAATAAGTAAAATATAAGGTAGTTTATTGTTTTTTTATATAAATATGTAATGCCTTTAAATAAAAGTAAATGTATTGTCGTTTTTGTCTAATCAGTGTGAACGTATTAGAATGCGTATGTTCGTGTGTCACTATACCATTTTGAAATTAAAAAAAAATTACTTTCCAACCGGGTGGAAAGTAGAAGTCAAAAAAGGTCAACTTTCCATCTTTCAAAGATAGGTGAAATGTCATTATTACATGCATGGTTGTAAATAAAATACATTTTTCCGAATAACGCATGGAAAGGTTAGCTGGAATATTATTTGAATAATGCCAATTTAAAGGTAAAAAATAACCATTTAAAAGAAAATACCTAAACGGACAAATGCGGATTTTTGATCTTAAAGAATATTTGTTTTTTACGAACAAACATAAATGCATTTCTTAAACTTTAAAATAGATTCGAACCGATGTAAGTAATAAATAAATCAATTACTGAATTATTAATTAATTTTCTTTTTAAATTCGATTTTGGCATCATACAGGAAAATTTTGCCTAGATCGTGCCAAAAGCAATAATATGCTATAAAAGTTGTAACCACGTCACTGATGATTTTTGTTCTGCTAGTAATTTTACACGTGAATATTATGGCATAAAAATAAACACAGTATATTACATCATTGAACCAATTCACCTATGTATATATATATATATATATATATATAGAAACATAGGAAATCCCATGTAAATTTTAAGGGGGTGAATTATTGACCCCCTGTACATTTTACAGAAAAACTGTAAGATAACTTTTTGAAGAAACCAATCTGGCAATCCCTCGTGTCAAGTTTTAAAAAAAATTTATAAGCAAATCTTGAATTATTCAATTAAATGTAATTGCAAAATCACCAAAGTCGGTTCAGGTAAAACCAAACAGGCACTAGTAAAATAATTATTGTCTCTGACATGAGGAAAAGTATCAATAAATCAGTGACAGTCGGTATTTGAAGAAAAATATGAATTATTTAATCGATGAAAAAGTATCCATAATTAAGTGGCATTATGCGGGAAACAGTATTCGAGCAGTATCTGAAATGTTTTCAGTTTATTTCCCAACCAAGCCCATTCTGTCCATTTTAACTATTAAACGTATTGTTGTTCGAGTCCAAAGGTACCGTAATAAATAATTATAAATGTTCAACTTAGGATATCGTAAATAGAGCCGAAGAAAGAGAAAACAGAAATCTTAATATTCTACTGAGTGTGGAGGAAAAAAAATGGTTAGTACGAGGGTTCTTGGACAAGAGGTAAATAAACATCATACAACGGTATTGCGCACTTTGAAAAAAAACAAATATTATTTGTATAAATTCGAAAAACATCAAGAGCTGCAGGAGGGAGATGAAGAGCGAAGAATGGCATTTTGTTTTGAAATGATGGATAAAGCAAATAACGATAGGAATGTTTTAAGAAATATTTGTTTTACCGATGAATGTACATTGACCCTCAACAATGAACCAAATGTTCAGAATTGTCGTTATTGGAGCCAAGAAAATGAACATCGCTTTGTTCATACTCGGACACAATATTCCCAAAAAACAAATGTATTCGTGGGAACTATCGGACACCATATCATTGGACCCTTTTTAATGGACTAAAACCCGACAGCAGAAACCTATTTGGACTTATTTCAAAATCAAATTGGACCCGCCTTGGAAGAAGTTGTTCGGGAAGATCAAATGATCTGGTACCAAATGGATGGTTGCCACGCCCATAATGCCCTTATGGTTAGAGAGTACCTGGAAAATGCTTTTAACGGCAATATTATTGGTCCACGGTACCGGATACTTTGGCCAGCCAGGTCACCTGATTTTTCACCGAAGTACTTCTTTCTGTGGGGTCACTTAAAAAGTGTCATTTATAAAAGTGTAAAATTTGAGAATCTAAACCAGCTACAAACGCTATTTCGTTAGAATGTAATTAAATTTCGCAATATCAACTTAACAACGTTAGAAATGAATTTTATGATCGGTTGGGATATTGTTTAGCTGTTAATGGGGGTTGTTCGAACATTTGATTAATTAAGGTTTTTATGTAATTCTCTATTATTTTTAAAAAAGTTATTGTATTTTATTTCATTTTATTTTTCCACACCTAGTAATATATGAAAAGTTTAGTTCTCTCTTTTTTCGGATCTATTTTCGATCATCTGAGTTAAACATTTACAATTATTTATTGCGATGGCTTTGGACTCGAATTTACTGACAATACGTTTAATTGTTGAAATGACCAGATAGGCTTAATGAGAAAATAAATTGAAAATATTTCAGATACTGCTATTGGTTTAATTAAATTCTAGTATGATAAAATTATTTTTTTGATGATAGACAGTAATAATTGTTATAAGTTAAACCTAATTGTTACATTAAATAAAAGGTTTGATAAAAAAATAATGTTAACGTGTCTTTTACTTTGAATGTAATGGTTGTGAGATTGATTTTTGCGCAGTATATTTTATAGATTTTTAATATTTAAGTGGTAAACCATTATTTTTATTAACATTTTCACCTCTATAAATGAAATAACGATATATTTCGACCTCTATGAGCGGGGGCCTCTGTAAATGAGACAACAACTATTTTAAACCTGTCTAATTGGAAAACTGGATAAATGAAAACCTCTTTAAATGGCACAAGAGTGCATAAATTCAAATCCGAAACTATCATTTAAAAAAATATTTAAAATTTTAATCTTTACAAATAATACATTGATACCAAGTTTGGTAAGGAAGGAGGCAAAGTACCGGTACAACAAACATACCTGTTAATTCTTACTATGAAACACAATAAGATAACCCACAAAATAAGTCTGAAAACTAATAAAGGCACCTACTGAAACCAATTTAGCGGATTTTAAGAAACATTTATTCAATTAGTTTTAATTTCGATCATCAGATACCGGTGGTACATTGTGAAAGTACTAGTTTTCAGTGGGTACATTAACAATTTATTTATCTTAAAGTATAAATACATGTGTTTTACCGTAATTACGCTATTTGTTAGGTGATGCTCTTAATATAGACGAAATGGTGCAGTGTATTCCCAAACGTTTTGGATTATTTTTTATGGTAAGCGGAAAATTTTAGACTCACTTTTTAAATTTTAGAGAAAATGACTTTGTTAAAATAAAATTCTAGTACTTATTAAATTTTTTAATCTTCATCAGTAATATGGAGTTTCTCCCGTTAAACATGTTTATTTAGTATTGATGGATACAGGGGATAGCAATAAGGGGTGAAAGTGCGAAATTTTTGGGAAAAAAATTGTCATCGATAATATGTCAGCCATTTTGGACACTTAAAGTTGAACCCTTAAGGTGTCTAAATCCAAAAGAGGTGACAGTTAGGTGGATACCGAGAGCAGTAAAGCGGGATCAAATTATCTCAATCGCTTACTTTATACAAAGTGTTTTTTTAATTGAATGTCAATATTTCAGGGGCAAATTTTGGGTCTATTTTAAGAAAAAAACTTCATGAGTTTTGAGATACAAGGTGGTAAAATTTTCAAAAATAAATGATTTATTATTAATATCAGTAATACCACTTAAGATATTTTAATAAAAATTTGGCATACATATGATTTCACGAGACTCTCGAAATTCGAGATTTCTCGTCTTGTCTCTTCTCGATTTCGAGACAAGATCGAGACGAGACTTTTTTGTTTTTTCGAGACGAGATCGAGAAAAACACTTCGAGATTTTTCGAGATCGAGAAGTTATTTCGAGATTTCTCGATCTCGAAAAAATGTATGTGCTGCAATAACTCACAGCTCTAAATACGCCAGAAAAAAGAAAATTAAAAAGTATGCTAAGAAATTATTTTAATTAATTTTAAACATAATAACCTAACAAACCAAAAAAAATAACAAAGATAACAAAGCAAATAAAAAGGATTTTTAAAGAACTTAAACGTCTTAAACTATTACAAACTATTACAAATAATTCGCGTAATATCGATATTTTTTTTTTTAAGAGACGACTGTTTCGATTATAAAAAATGAGTTTGTTGATGGTATTGGTACATGTACATTGTACATTCTTCTCTTTATAGTTGGATCATTTTAAAAATGAAAATTTGGTGCTCTTTGAAAAGAGAAAAACATAAGAAGAAGCTAAAAAGGTTTGATTTGAACTGGCGGCCGCCTTTGTTTTTCATATGGACTATTTTTACAGACACGTGCGGCAAGCGGCACATTATAAAAACCAAAGGCGGCCGCCAGTTCAAATCGAACGTTTTTAGCTACTTTTAATGCTGTTTTTTTTAAGGAGCACCACATTTTCATTCTTATACTGATCCAACTATACGAACGAAGAAACAATTTTAAACTCTCACCTTTCGTACCTAGGTAAATTTTAAATGTATGGATAAAAGATTAAATTAAAACATCAAGGATTTGTTTAATTTTCATTTTTTGGAAAAATATTCTTTATTTTTGTGCCAACACTTAGCGGTTTTTTTGTTATACGTGGCTTTTATTAGTTTTACCGTTGATTGAGTAGTGTTTTGGGGAAGATACATAAGCTTATGGGAAGTAAAAAGACCGACAAATATTTTAGTCGCTTCGAGCGCTAGCATCGGCCATCTGTTTAGGAAAAAATAAACTAAATAATGATTTATTGATTTATTTAATGAAATATAAAAAAGATTTCTGTAAAATTTTTATAAACCAACGCGTATGCCTCGTAAACGTAACCTACCAACGAAAAGCCGACGGTGTCAGATGTTGTGAAACTGAACCCCTTGTTCATTCTCATAAAATTCTTTTACTGGCAAAAGACTATGGAACTAAAGATTCCAATGATTATCTAAAAAGATCAAGTGAAATTATGAGCAATGTCACAATGTTTATGCTTAAACATTTTAATGCAATTTTTGATAAACATAAATGTGAATTTGGGATAAAAAGTACAATTGGGGAACAATAATAATTGAATATAGAAGGCGTTTACGGTAATTGGTAAAATTCATGCAAGAATCACAAATTGTATATTGTTGATATTTTTATTAAAATAAAATTGTTTTGAGCATTACGATGGGAAATTGAAAGTTTAGCAAAAACAAAAAATTAGGCAGTAAAACCTACGAAAAGCCCCATAGAAAAATTAATATTTTAACTTCTTAAATTACCACACATGCACGCGATTACTTTTTGAGATACAGGGTGTTTTGAGCTTTTAAAAATACCCATGCTTTTATTTGTAACTTAAAAGAAAGCCCGTTTCGGATTTTGTTAACACATTCTTTTTATAAGATTTTGTTTTTTTATTAGATTTAAAATTACACGTTTTTTGTTTTTATGACGCTCAAAGACGAAACGTCAGATCTTAAATTTGATAATACTAACTTGAAGGAGGGAAAAAGTTTTTATAAAAAAGGGTCATTTAATTTTAAATATCTCTTGAAATAAGCATACACAGCACGGTTAATTCTCGAAGTGTACGGATTTTTTCAAATTTCAGAGAGGCATTTAATTGGTCATAAATTTGCGCAACTTTGCCCCTATTTACTTAACCGACCCTGTATATCCTGTGGTTACCGAGATCCCCATACTTCGACACGAATTTGTATCATCCTGCAATCCTGTATAAAACAAAAGAGTTTAAAAGCCTATGTAAATTTTAAAATTATTAATTCAATTTTAATAAGCAAATAATATTCAGACTTATGTCCATTTTTTTTTGTTAGATAAGGGCTATAAACTAACAGAAAAATTAATTTTCCAGATTCCTAAAACAAATAGAAATATTAAATAATTCGAAATATCATGTATTTTTTATTTTAAATACTTATTTTACTTCAATACTCCAATAATTATATTTATTTAAATTTAGTTTTGTCATGTTATATTTATTCGAGGTTTTATTATTAGGTATTTTTATTACATATTTATATGTTTAGTATAGAGTTGTATAGAGAAAATATTTTTAATAAAGAATAAAGTTTTCGTTATTTATAAATTTCAATTGTTTTAATAAATATGTTTTCTTAAACAAAATTTGATTTATAGAAAGAAATAGGTAAATGATGTTGGCGTTAGCATCCTATGCACTTTTAATTTTGAGTGTTGGTTTAGTGAGAATAAAGGACTAGTTTTTTGGGAAACCCTTTTTATTTTTTGCGACTATTGGGCTAAAAATTGTAGCTTCAATAAAGGGCTTAATAAATACGTCCCAAAAAATAAAAAGATACACAAGGAAACTAGTAATTAGTCCTTTTATTCTTTATTCCCACTAAACCAACAGCTCAAGAAAGAATTACTTTTGGAGACACTATGCTGTACCGTTAAGGTAAGTTAAATCTTTCATCTTAATATTTTTTCTCAAAAATATAGGCACATGGCTATTAAAATCAAAAAGTTAGAGGGGAGTGAACTTTTAGGCGGGTCACCCTGTACCTAGAGCTGAACCCAATTAACGGTAAGCATAATTAAAAAATAGCTTTTAAATTTATCAGTCTTTTCGTTTCTTCTCAAACTGAAAATAATTAAATAAAAAATGTATCTAAGCTAGGGTTGCCATATTTTTTTTCAGAAAATAACGGACGGGCAGCCCAGGTCAACATTTGGCCAAAAAGAAACCGCTTTTGACGTCATCTATTTTATTTTGGATGGTGGCGTTGCGACGTTTTCTTATGCTGACTAAAGGAGCGCGCCGCGCCCTTTGCTTTTAACACAGTTTATACCGTACAATGTACGGTATAAACTGTGCTTTTAATTCGCACGGTCAAATCGATGGTCAGCTGAGGTGATCTAAAGCAGTGAGAGCGCATCTTTATACTCATAGATGACGCCACATAGAATATAATATTAAGATATTATCACAGCTTATACATATAAACTGTATAAGCTGTGATATTATCATATAGAAAGTCAGAAGTTAATTTGTTATTATTTTTATTTATTTTTTGTATGGATAGTAGTCAATATAATATGGATAATAAAAAATAACGGACAAGGGACTGAAACGGACCGGACAAACGGACGGTTTCAAAATAACGAACTGTCCGTTACAAAAACGGACGTATGGCAACCCTAATCTAAGCACACAATAATTATACATGGTTAACATCCCGTAAAGGGTAAGAAATTTCTTTAGATCTGGCAACGCAGCGTGTAGCGACAAAAACCCGATTCTATTTTATGTCTTTAATAAAAATTTTAAAACCCAGGCCACCACTTAAATTCGGCCGTTGTTTACACAAACGCCGTAAATTTTATTGGGGCAGCACCAATCGATCACGCTTTTTTCGGAATCACTCGGCATCAGTCGTCACTCAAAAAGGACGAAAGATGCTATTTGCATTGGTTTAAGAAAGATAGAAATAATTTTTGTCGCGAGCCACGTTTGTTTTCATAGGCATTAGGTATCTTCCCAAAACACTACTCATTCAACGGTTTTACTTTATAGCATACATAGCCTCTGTATTTTAATGTAATTTTTATATAGAAAAAAATTAATACCCTTTGGTCCAGCCTTGGCCTTGTGTTGTACGTTATGACCTATACATAGCATTTCTTAATAACATTCAGTTTTTGGTTTCGAGACTCTCAAAATTTCGAGAGTCTCGAATCGAGATCGAGAAATTTTCTTTGAGAAAAACATCGAGACGAGAGTTTGTTTATTTCTCGTCTCGATGATCGAGACGAGACGAGAAAGTGCCTTCGAGACGAGATTTCTCGTCTCGATGAAACCCTAGGCATACATGTACTATGTATCAAGAGGCAATTTTTAGTGTACTACATTTTTTTTATTTCCACCAGTGGCGTCGTACGGAACTTGACCTGCCTATTTTGGCAGATATTGATGGTACGTCACTGATTTCTTTAAAATAAAAAATATTTTTGAAATCCCCAATAATTTATAAGCAAAGTTGATCACTTGGTTTTTTCAGTCCGATGCACGGTTTTCGCATAAAAAAATAAAAACCATTTCCCTGCATAAAATATCGAGATTATTAGATTATTTTTTTAGGTGAAAATCGTGCGTCGGACTAAAAAAACAAGAAATTAAATCTGCTCATATTTTTTTTAGTCCGAGGCACGGTTTTCACCTAGAAAAATTAAATCTAGATATTTCTTTGCATCAAAATCAAGTGATCAACTTTGCTTATAAGTGATAGGGGATTTCAAAAATATTTTTTATTTTAAGAGAAATTAGTGACGTACCATCAATATTTGCCAAAATAGGCAGGTCATATTCCGTACGACGCCACTGGTGGAAATAAAAAAAATGAAGTACACTAAAAAATGCCTCTTGATACATAGTACATGTATGCCAAATTTTATTAAAATATCTAAAGTGGTATTACTGATAATATTAATAAATGATTTATTATTGAAAATTTTACCACCCTGTATCTTAAAACTTAGGACTTTTAGGACATACGTTCATATGAAGTTTTCTTCTTAAAATGGACCCAAATATTGTCTCCTTAAATATTGTCGGTATCCACCTAACTGTTAGCCCTTTTCGATTTAGACACCTTAGGGGTTCAACTTGAAGTGGCCAAAATGGCTGACATATTATCGATGACGATTTTTTTCCAAAAATATTGCACTTTTACCCCTTATTGCTACCCCCTGTATCCAATAGGTTGTCAGCCTGCGCGAGAACATAATTAGCAATACTAAATGAACATGTTTTACGGGAGAAACTCCATATTACTGATGACGATAATTTTTCTCCTCTAGCTTTCCGTCTAATACTGGATGCCTCAAAAATACATATATAAAATTTCATCATATACTCCCTACCCTACCTCAAAATAGATGAATTTGAACCAACTTTATCAAGTTATATTGCATTTTTTCGCCAGTAAAGAGCTTCATTTTTAAAAGTAGTGATTACTCCTATTTTTTTTTAAATAAGCCCATCGATTTTATTGTTTTTTTGGCATATAGTCGGACACTAAAAGAAAATGCCCTTTTTTAGTTTTATAGTAATTGGCGATAAAAAGTGGAACAGTGACGTCATTAGTAAACATTTTTTCCAATTTTCTCTATTACAAATATTATAACAACCAAGATGTTTTTATTCAGAAACTGGGTATATTTAGAAAGATATTGCGTGGTTCGGGCCTATAATGTCGTTATTAAATGCGTTGTTCAAGTATTCGCGCACAGCTCTGGTACTGTGTGCTGGGCAGCCATCCATTTGATACCAAATCTCTTGATTTTCACGAGCAATGTTGTTCAAAGCAGGCAAAATTTGTTCCCCTAAAAGTTCCAGAAAGTACTCCGCATTCAAATTTCGGTCAAGGAAAAATGGTCCAAGGATATGGTGGCCGAAAATTCCCGCCAAAACATTAATTTTTTGTGGATATTGGGTCCTTGTCTCAGCAAATCGATTTTGGTTTTGTCACTCGAGTACCGGCAATTTTGAATGTTGGGTTCGTTGTTCAATGTAAAAGTGCCTTCGTCAGTAAAGCAAATATTTTGTAAAAACCTCTGTCAGTGTTTGTCCTCTCCATCATCTCAAAGCAAAATTCCTGTCGTCGTATTTCGTCTCCGTCTCTTAATTCTTGGTGTCTTTCGTACTTGTAAGCGTGGTATTTACATCTTTTTAAAATTCGAGATATTGTGGTGTGGTCTTGTCCAGTAATGTCCTCCAGTTGTCTCGTGCTAATGTTTCCTTCGGCCTCCTCTACACAAAGTATCACGTCTAAATCCCTCTCGTTTTGTACAATTTGTCTCTGATTTTCATGTCGATTTTCTTGCAATTATTGATTACTGTGCTTGTAGTTTCAAATTTTTTTATCGTCCGTTCTATTGTCGATTTACTTGGTATTGGCCTATTGGGAAAATAGGCTGCAAACATGTCCGCTACTCTTCGATAACTATTTCCCTGATAAAACCATTTTATAATAGTGATTTTTTCTTGATTTTTGTAGTTCACTATTACTAACCACAACTAACCACAACTAACCACAACTTGAGAGTAAGAGGTTAAATAATTTTTCTGGTATTTTATTATAAACGTCTAATAATACAGGGCGCGTAAGAAGATAGGAGATTCGTAACTTATTTTAGCATTTATCTCTTAGCTGGCGGACTGAGAAGAGCTGAAATTTGTACACTGGGTACAACTTTTCGTGCTCTTTAAAAAATCCTAATAATATTTTCTTCTAAAATAATTAGGGGAGCCAATATTGGACCGCTTCAAAATTTACATGGGATTCCCTATGTCCCGCTCGATGGAGCATCACCCGGTATAACTTTTTATATAGACAATTCGGAAAGCTCTATTTTTTGTTTTATAAAATTTTCTGTATTTCTTATAGTTTATATAGTCGTAGTCCAAACATTTCGTGGTAGCAGGTTTCTGCCGGTAAATGTAATGTAGTTTTTTTCTCAATTTTTTGCTGTTTGACCTCCAATTTTGACTTCAGATTTGTGTTCAGCGGAAAAAAATACGTCGGAAAATCTTAGTCCAACACCCAGTACATACTAATTTTTTTGTAGATCTGTGTAATCAATCACCCATGATACTTCCTTTATTGGCATACGATTAAATTACCTACTACAGCCATTTTGTAAACTCTAATGTCTTATTGTTTTCTTTTCAGACTGTTCTTTACCTAAAAGAAACCTCAAGTTTAAACATTACAGAAAATAATCTTAACGACAGCTTTGTTGTCAGAGCAAATTACGGGGTTCAGTCAGAAAATACCAACCCTAATATAAATCAGTACCAGCAGAACTCAGAAAATTTTACGCCAAATACGTATCATCAGTATGGACACACAGACAATCCACCAACTGGTCCTGTTCATTATCAAGACTACACAAGCAATTTTTTTCCAACAACTCAACAACAGTATGGGGACCTATCCAAAAGTACAAAAGACAAAACCACTCATGAAGGTTATGCACAAAATTTACAAGAAAATTATGGAAAAACAATGGGACAACGGCCAGCAGATAACGAATGGCATTCCAATTTTGTTACGAGTCCCTATATAAGCTACGAGGCACAATCATCAAGTAATTCAAATAATTGGAATCATATAGAGAGTACTACATTAATTTCACCCTACAAAGAAAGCCCAAAGAATTACTTACAAAGATCATTAATGAACGAAATAGTACCACCTTCAGAGAAGAATTCTTATTCGAAAAATATTGGCTACGGTGACCAAGACGCCTATAATAGTGCTAACTTTCAAAGGCAGGTTACTAAACCACCAGATGTCGTGCTTGGAAGTCGTAGTGGCAGTAGTAATAGTAAGGAAAATCCTAATTATCAATGGTCCAGAACAAAAAACGAAGCTACAGGTGGTGATACAGTATATGGTACCACGAACGCTCATTCAAGGGGATACCAGGTCAATGAAAATTTAAATGAATTTCATAAACCAACCATCACAGAGCTACAAAATATTATAAACAAAATTATTAAGGGTAATTCAAAGGTACACCAAGTAGTAAAGGTGCCAGCAGTGTACGAAATCCATTTGCAAGATCAGGAGGAACCTTCTGGACATGCGTCAATATTACAACATCTTCAAAATTTTCAAGTTCCCTTGCCGGATTGGTCTGAACACAAGCAAGCCTCAACAAGACCGCAAAATAATCAAGGAGAAGAATGGCAACTCATATACGGGATACCAACCAGTACAAGCATTTTCGAAACCTTATTCTCTCATTGGAAAGAACCTGCTTATAAACCACAAAAGTGGGCCAAAAAACGATATCCAAATAAACCCAGACATTGGAATAAACATCAGGTTCCTCAAGAAAGTCAGCATTCTATGAAAATGTGGAATCTACCGTCAAAAATAAAATATTTTGATGACCATAGCAATGGCTTAAATGAGATTTCCCCACCAATTTACGGAAAATATGAGAAACCACAGCCATTTTCCTCAAATAACCAGTGGACCACCGGTGGTTCCAACGAAATTCCAAAGCAACAATGGTCAACTCCAAAAGGGTTAAATAACCATGGTCATTTACGGCGAGGTCCTACTGTTTATGGTAGTGTAAGTGTGCCAATGACTCCAGGTAGTACTGCAGTCACATTCTTAGATTATAGTGCCAATCCAGGCCATCAAATCCATAATTTGGGTAATAAACCTCCTGCTCAAAATCCAGACCTAAGCCTCTATTACGCGAAGAAGAAGGAAATAGAGAATAACAATGTATATCAAAAGAATGCTAAATATAAAAATACTTATAGACGAGATAGTACCGAGGAAGTTCCTAGATATTTTAAAAAGAATTATAGGACAGACTTTACAAGAGACATGGGAAGTTTTTTCCCATTTAGTAATTTAAACTATATAGTTCATGTTAGGGAAAAATATAGTAAGTAAGAAATGAATTGCAAATGACGATTTTTATTTGGTGGTATATATGTCGTAGCCACATTGTAAAATGATCGTTTAGTTTGAATTATTTTATAATACGGCTAGTGTTTTTGGCCATATTATAAACTGGCCGATCGATTACGAGCCACATTCTCAAATAGATGATTATGATAAAGAAAATTTGGAATTTAAGAAGGAAAACCTAACGACAACTAACCAAAAACTTACCAGAACTAGGTAATAGTTTGAAAGTTGTTGTTTACGGTCGCCAATAATTGCATTCTATTTGGGTGGTAATAAATGATTATTACGTGGTTTGACCCAAATAGGATGCTATTATTGCGGACCGTAAACAACAACATTTAAACTATTACCTAGTTCTGGTTAGTTTTTGGTTAATTGTCGTTAGGTTTTCCTCCTTAAATTGTAAGTTTTCTTTATCATAATCATCTATTTGAGAATGTGGCTCGTAATCGATCCAATTTATAAAATGGCTAAAAACACTAGCCGTATTATAAAATAATTCAAACTACTACTACTACTACCAAATTAATGCTGGGGTGTCCCAGGGCTCAGTGCTGGCACCCACGCTGTTTCTTCTACACATTAACGATTTTCTCTTTTCCACAATCAATCCCATTCATAGTTTTGCTGACGATAGTACCGTCCACTCTAGTATTCAATTTCTTAAGCCTCCATGTAATTCTGATTTCGAAAACAAGCGCAGGTCAATGCAGATATCGCTTTCACAAGACCTCAAACTTATCTTGGATTGGGGCGCCAAAAATCTTGTTCAGTTTAATGTCTCGAAAACACAGTCATGTTCGCTGTCGCAAAAAAAGTCTGCAAATGCTCATCCCTTACATATGAGCGGCCAAGTTCTGCAGAACAAAGTGTCGTTTAATCTTGTCGGCGTTACTTTTGAGAATAACCTCAATTGGCACAAACACATTTCATCCATAGCTTCGGTAGCTTTAAAAAGATTAGATTCCTCTTCCGAGCCAGAAAGTATTTCTCTTCTTCCAATCTGTATGTATCCCAAATCAGACCCTCTTTAGAATATTGTTCTCATGTCTGGGGAATGGCGTCCCCTACAACACTAGCATTCTGAACTCCACTCAAAGAAGAGCCGTTAGTCTTATTAATGATCCAACGCTCACAGAAAGGCTTCCTCTTCTTGCCCACCGTCGAGCTGTAGGGGATCTGTCGCTCTTCTATAGGTATTTTCACGGCTTCTGCTCAGAGGAATTGGCCAGTATAATTCCTTCTCTGGCAGCTCCCAACAGAGCTACACGTAGTGCAACTTTTATGCATCCTTTTACAGTTCAGTTAGAGAGGCCCCAAACTTCCCGCTTTCTTCCTTCCTTCATCCCTAGAGTGTCCAGACTATGGAACCTGCTGCCCGCAGAAGTTTTTCCTTCTCCTCCCAATCTCCAAAAATTTAAGTCCCGTGTGAACAAACTTCCTCTCACCACACTAAAGACACCCACGGTACGTTAGTACTTAGGCATCAGCCTTCGTGGACTATCCCAAGATAAAAAAAAACTAAACGATTATTTTACAATGTGGTCGCGTTTTATATAGTGGCTAGCCATTTTACAAAACATAAATACAAAAAATAAGTTATGAACACGTCTCAAATTTTGGGAAAAATTGGGCAATTTTGAATTTGAGACGTAAAGACATTGTTGATTAAGGTGTTCTTGGAGTTTAAGAATTTTTGTGCGTGAAATTTTTTAGGTAATTTTTTACTTATCGGTCCCACGGCCGATTCTATTGAAATTTAGTATAGGGGGGTTTTTTGGGGTGCTGATCACAAATCTGAAGTCAAAAACTTCTAGTTTTTAGGTTATAACACTTTACTCGGACCTAACCTTAAAAATACACAAACAACATTCATTATTTTGATAATTTTAAAGGGGTTCATAGGATATTATCCCCAAGGGGTAAAAATAAATTTTTTATCCTTAAGAAATTAAAAATAATTTATCCAAAAAAAAACCCCCTTTCTACTTTTTAAAGGTGTAACCCTTTTTTAAAAAAGTTTGGGCATATATTTAAGGAAAAGTTTTTGTAGTAGTTTTTTGAAGGTCAGGATATTATCCAGGGTAAAAATAAATTTATCTTAGAAATTAATAAATAATTTATCATAAAATCTTCTACTTTAGGTGTAACTTATTTTAAGAGTGGCAAATTTTAGGAAAAGTTGTGCAGTTTTGAGGTTAGGTCCGAGTAGTACGTTAGTAGTTTAAATTTCAGTAAAATCGGGCGTGGACACGATAAGTAAAACATTTTTTTTTTGGCGCTAATTTAGGTCAAGTTAATTTTATACTTTTAAAATATTTTAGGGTTGTTATCTTAAAAATCACTAAAATATTCAACGCGGCCAGGCAGCTGCAAGAAAAATAGAGTCTGCCGTATTCTTCTTGTATGAAAGAATTGGGTTATTATCTCGAAAGTTTCCTCCTCTCCGATTTTGACCAAATTTGGTATACGGGGGTTTTTTAGGGCGCTGATTACGAATCTAAAAAAATATTTTTTGGCAACGTTTCGTTTTCGAGATATTCATCATCAAAGTTGAAAATCAAACTAACTTTATTTACATTAATTATTCCTCCTTCTTTTTGCACAGAGTTCTTGATTTTTACACTAAATTGGCACACAATATTTCACAAACACCTTTTAAAAACTTGTTTTTTTATTTGTTTTATACCTTTTTTCCATTTAATTGCAAACCTCCACTTTCACACGCCGCAATGTGGCCTCAACCATGTATACACTAGGAATTTTATAAGCAAAGATGGCGACTGCCTTTGAACTTGAAAGATCGCAATTTAATGGAAAAAAGGTGTAAAATAAATAAAAATACAAGGTTTTAAATGCTGTTTATAAAATATTGTGTGCCACTTTAGTGTAAAAATCAAAAATTGTGTACAAAAAGAAGGGGGAATATATTGAAAATGAGGTTAGTTTGATTTTTAACTTTGATGATAAATATCTCGAAAACGAAACGTTGCCGATTTTGTTTTCAGATTCGTAATCAGCGCCCCAAAAAACCCCCGTATACTAAATTTGGTCAAAATCAAAGAGGGTGCAACTTTCGAGACAATTACCAAAAATTGCAGCAATTTTCGAAAACCAAAAACTGCGCTTGCGCAGATGGAAAATTTCACGAAAAAAATCTTAAACTGTAAAACATTTGTAGGAATTCATTGTATAATATAATATAATTGTGACTTTTCTGTATTAAAGTTTACTGCTATTGAATATAGTTAGTTTTAATAAATGATTAAAAAGAAAAACATTTTAATGTTGAATATTAGTAGTACCTACCCACCAACAGTACCATTGAAAATTGTTTTTAAAAGAGACAATTTAAATTATATAAAGCTATTGGTTGATTGATTATTTGTAATAAATTGAGAAACAAAAAGTACAAAAACACTTTGTTTTGTTGAGAAACAGATCGAGATGTAGTCAAGCCCAAGGAAGTAGAAAAAACGTAACGCCACTGACCTTATCGGTAGATTCCGGCAATGTCAAATGTTATCCACTATTCATGTGAACCGCCCACCTGCTTTGTCTTAAAAAATGACAGGGAAATTTTGTAAATAAAGTATTTTAAAAATTACGAAAATAATAAGTGCTAAAATTAATTATTGTCTGATAATTTACTTAGTTAATATAATGGGATGTTGCTGGAGTTTGTTCTGCAAAGATGATAATTCTTCACAGGTAAGATAACGAAGTTTTTTGACCCTGATTTTTCAATAAAATCACAACGATTATTTTTAATTTTATTATTATTTGTTATATTTTTTATTGTAGAATGGGGATCCCAATGAAAGAACACATTTATTAGTGGATCCTGTTTCAAATCATACAAATATACACAGAGTTAACAGGTTAGTTAGGCGTTTTTTCAAGTTTTATTTATATAAATAATAAAGTAATTATTTACTAATAAACTTGTTAAAATATCATTGTTCCGTGAGGCAACAAACTTTTATCAACTAACGTAGTGACAGTTGTCTTTAAACTGATACACTCCTCCCCCTTGTTAGGAGAAACATATTTTTTTGGTCAAGGAAAACGAAAGACTTTTACTAAATTGCAGTGGTGCATCAAACATAAATAAAGTTTATATGCATAAACTTGCTTTTGCTTCTATAATCTAGTAACAATGCATATTTTTATCCATTAAATATATTTTAAAGAGCATATTACATGACCTGCCATGGTATTTCGAATGTAGTAGACTCGATAGGTGATGTGTCTTTTACTAAAAGAAAATTATTTATTTCAGTGATGATTTTGTAAGCAGAAATTCAAATGCTTTGCCTAAAAAGACTGATGAACAATCTGCTTTAAGCAGGATCCTACAGGAAACAGCAACGTAAGTTTTTACCTTCTTTTTTTTATTGATTACCTTTACCTGGAACTTCCAAATAATGTTATTTTGTTATATTTTTAGAAATGTTATAGATGTAGCTGCGCTAGATTCTCATAATTTACAGCAGCATGAATATCTTGAAAGGGTTAAGTTGTATAATGTTAAAGTCCAGCAAGCTCTAATGAGTCATAGAAATACTGTTACAAGTAAATTAAAGACTTGTCTGCTGCAAGATGTGCCGCAGCCGGAAAAGGTACTTGGTGCTGATTTGTTAGGTCTAGATGATGTTAATTTGGTGAGTAATCTTATTCTTTTTTTTTCTTAAAAATAATTTTTTAAGCAGATAATTTAAGATAATTGATTGTACCATAAAAAATAAATAACTAGATTCTTAAACTAAGGGTAATATGACCATATAAAAAATTTAGACAGACAGTTAAGTTAGTGTTGTTTCCAAGAGCCCACTATTTCTATTCCAGAATATTTTTAAGCACACTTTTAAAAGTTTATGTGAACCACTTAGTTTGGTTATTGGCGGAGCGATCCTGAAGTTTTCGTGTGCGTTTTTTTTTTTTTTGGCGTAGAACCAGATCAAACCTGTTAGGTTTCTTTGAGTATGTCACCGGCACATGAAACGTATTTTACACATTTTTTTGTGGTCTCGAACTTTTTAAATTAATAAAAAGTGATTTTTTAACTTATAAAAATTGATTTTTTTTTGTTTCCACCGCCATAACTTTAAAACTATCAAAGATACCGAATTTTTTTTTGTGTCAAATTAAAGACCACACTGTAGCGCTTTTAACCTTATAAACAGTTTGGGCACAATTCGCACTTTCATTTCTCTAAAAATCATATAAACTAAAAAATAAATATTTTTGGTATTGAAATTTTCACTAATCGATAAACTTTTTTATTTTTGAAAATATTTTCATACATGCAATAAGAAAATATAACCAAATAATAACAAAAGTTTTTGAAAAAATTTTTTCCCTAGAGGTATCGTTTGGCAACAGCGATTTTTTTCAGACGTAAAGTATTATCGGGACCTGAATACCCGCATGCGGATAGGTGCGGGAGAAAATACATTAGTAGTGGTGGTTGTCAAATTTAGAGTGTGTGATTTTTAAAATTTTAAAACAATGAAGCAATTATTTGTAAGAAAATTGTGTATGATGGATACAAATGGTTTTACAAAGACCTAGAAAGCTTTAATTCTCAAACGCTGGCGGGCAAATCACAAGTGGTCCGGGAGAAATTTATATCCGCAATTTTCGATCCGCAAAAAATTACTTATTAAAAAAAACAATAATAACTATAATTTGGTCCCCCAAAAAAAGGGAAAATCCAGAATACAAGGGTTGTTATCATTACTATTAAGGCTGAAAAAGGAGGAAACTAGCAAAAAAAAAATTTTGCAAAAAAATGAATTTTAAATTCGAAATTAAAATAAAATATAAAAGACTGTCGTAAACTTAACAGATTCTCAAAACTATTATCATAATTTGCAATCAGAAGGGCGCCGCGCCGGTCCTCAAATTAGTGACACTAAACTTAAATTGATAGTTTTGATATTGGAAAATGTGTTTTTTGCAGCAATAGTAAAAATAAAAAGAAGAAAAGAAATAAAAAATCTGTTTAAACAAGTAATTTAAATATTATTGCCTTATAGTATAGTTTACCTTTATATTGTTTTTATATTTTGTACTGAAACAAAATACAAATTTAATTTT
This sequence comes from Listronotus oregonensis, assembly GCA_019359885.1. NCBI lineage: Eukaryota > Metazoa > Arthropoda > Insecta > Coleoptera > Curculionidae > Listronotus > Listronotus oregonensis. The sequence goes on along the minus strand of JAHBCN010001620.1, from coordinate 16,508 downwards.
ACCTTATAAACCTGTTTAGGGTATTTTTTTTTTAATAGTGTGAAATTTTTAGGTGGTAGAAAGATATAAAAAAAAAAAGTAATAAAGCTGGGAAATAGAAACGACATTAATATTTTTAAATTAGGGCTAAAAGATTTATTTGCGTTTAATGAGAAATATCATAAATTTGTTCAGATAATCTTTAAAAAAATAAAATCCACAAAAATAGGAAAAGGTTTAACCTAAAAAATAGTCTGACAATATCTACCTTTTCGGAGTATTGGTAGGATGTTCAGATGGGATCTTTACTTCCAAAGAAATGTCCAAAATTTAAACTTTATTAAGAGCTGCTGCCATAATTTGCAATGGCTTTATGTCAACCCAAAAATAATTCCAAATTATTTGGTGAAGAACTAAAATGTTGTAAGATTAAATTTTGTTTTGCAATATCATTATTAAAGATTTTAAGACAGAAATGGATTAATTTAGTAAAATGCTACTAATGGCGACTAAATAACTACTTACATATTACATTTTTTCTGTAAAAAAATCACCCACGGAATTGGACGTTTTTTAAATTTGCAATGTAAAATATTCTTTAAGTATTATTATTTAAGGCAAAAATGGGATGATGTATTTTTACCAAGAAAACGCAATAAAAATTTAAAATTTATTATTTAATTTTATTTTAACTATTTAGATTTAATGTAATAAATTCATGCATCGTTCAAGACGTTTAAGGTTCAAACGGAAATATTATTAATTTATAATAAAAACTTTCCGTTCCCGTAAGGATAATTTTCATTAAATCAAAAATATTTGAATTTGCCAGTTAAAATAAACTAGGGAAAAAAAAAGCCGCTTTAACTAACCAGCACTAATCATGACCGACCAGAACGGCCATTTATAATAAAAAAATTAAATTTAACGAGGAAAACCTAACCGAACTAACCAGAACTAGATCATAGTTTGAAAGTTGTTGTTTGTTAGTTCTGGTTTTTTTTGAAAAAAAAACAAACTGGCAACATTGCTTATTCAAGCAATTCAGACATGTCAAAGAAAGCTTCGTATCATCCCCTTTATATGGTAATTATAATTCCTTTTTAAAAAAGACCTTTCGAAGCCCTAGTTTATATTTAATGTATTACTATATTTCTAAATTTAATTAAAAAACAAAGGATCCCAATTTTTTGTTGCTAAAAATGTTTAAAAAAAATGAAGTTTTGAATGTATAATCAAAAAAAAACGAACCCCGTGGGTGGTTTTCTTCCAGAACCAATAAAAAAAGTTGAATAAACTACTTATTAGGGGGTAATTAATAAAATGATTGATATTTTTATAGGTTAAAAAACTACCCATGTTTTGATATTTAAAATTTTTTCTTTTCTAAACAACTGAAGCAGCCCTTAGATTTGCGTTTAAACCCGTTGATACAACTTTAACCACCTACTACACTTCCACCGGACCGTAAGATCTTTGTAGTCGGCCGGCTCGCTAAGCCCAAGCGCGCAAAAATATGACTTTGGCCGTTAAAAAAATATTACTGACTCAATACTACAAAAGGAATCTAAAAAAATTTTTTTTTTAAAAACTTTTTTTAAACATAAAATTTATACATACAGCCACATGTATGTATAAATTTTCAATAATAAACTTTTTCTCGATTGCCTAAATTACGCTACTAAAAATAACAATTTTGAGTTTGTACTATTTTAAAAATTTAACAAAAAATATCAGCTTCAAGTGGGACGTTGTTTGAAGCGCTATTGTGTCTACTTTAATCTAAAAAAAATTAACTTGATAGCATGAATATTCTTAAAGATAGAGCAGTGGAAAAGTTAAAATACGTGTTTTATTGAAAACCGATTTTTTTTTGGTTTTTTCGAAATAAAAAACTCTCGACCACTAAAAAATGTCGTAAAAAGTGATTTCGTGTACACGATTACCTTATTAAAGAATCCCACTAAGTCTGGTTTGGTTCTACGCCGGTTTTTTTTTCTCGATAACTAAGCGACTTTTCTTCCAAATTTTACTCCACTATATTGTCTGGAATTTTAAATATTATTATCGTTTTTAATTTCTGATTGTATTTCAATATTTGTGGATTCTATTTCTGTTATAATGTTTATTCATGCTCAGAGATAATATCCTTTACCTAATTATACTTTTTTAAGCTTTATACATGAGATTTTTATTCTTTGACTTTGACTTTATAGTTTTTTTGCTTTTACAGATAAGTTCTTCGGTGATTGCAGCCTTGAATGCTATAAATGATATAAAAGTGGACCACAAAGAAGACTTAGTTGTACCATTTGGGCTTGGACTAAACTAAGACAAATGTATTTTTTTTATTATTTCCCGTATTTGTTTATTACAAACCAACAGAGCTTGGTGAAAAGGTGATATATTTTTAAAAACGTTAAAAGAAGCATGTATATACAGGGCAAAAATAATCTTTAGCTTTCTCTTGGTAGGGTGTTCTAGCTCCCTCAAAAATGCATCTCAGCATATGTTTATATATATATATATATATATATATATATATATATATATATATATATATATATATATATATATATATATATATATATATATATATATATATATATATATATATATATATATATATATATATATATATATATATCAGGTTGTGATTTAATAACGGATAAATTCAATAAAAGGGGAGGTATTTCTTTTTGAAAAAATCCTCGGACACGTCGATTTTATTTTTGGATCGGGATATTTTGACATCAAATGTAGATATACAGGGTGTCGCAAGAAAGTTTAACAGGAAAAATATTTTTTCTTAAATGGAACCCACTGTATATTTTTGCATTTTTGGATTCTCCCGAAAATTCTGGACACGTTTTATGTATAATGTCATATACCTATCTTCAACTGTTCACGAAATAATTACGTTTAAATAATAATTATAACACTTTATTGCAACACAAATTGATTAATTATATTCCACATTTTTGAAATTTATTTTATCAAATGCTGGAAGTGGCCGCCATTAACAGCTCTGCAGTACCCCAGGCGATCGATAAATTCTTGCTGTACATTTTCAACTGTGTCTGGAGAAATATTCCTAATTGCATTACTAATGCGATCTTTGAGGATATCAAGCGTGTGTGGCTTATCTTTGTACACTTCATTTTTGACATAACCCCAAAGAAAGTAGTCCAATGGATTAAGGTCGGGTGATCTAGGTGGCCACTCTATTGATCCACGTCTGCCTATCCACCGATTTGGAAAAACATCATCTAGGAATCTTCTAACAATAGCAGTATAGTGGGGAGGCGCCTCATCCTGTTGAAACCATAATTCTTGATTTGGCATGTCTGGGTTATTTTCATCAGGATACAGTGTCGCCAGTGCTGGAATCAAGTCGTCTACTAAAAAGTCATGATAACGCTGTCCCGTTAAAGTTCCTTCAAAGAAGTATGGTCCAATTACTCTGTTATTAATAATCCCTGCCCATACATTCACCTTTTCATAATTCTGAGAATGACTTTCCCCTAAACCAGTGTGGATTTTCATGTGCCCAGTACCTAAAATTAAGCCTATTTACTTGTCCATTTAAACAAAAAGTTGCCTCGTCTGAAAATCATATCTGTTTCACTAGTCTAGGGTTATTATCAGTTCTCTCGGTCATGGTCTCACAAAACTCGTTTCTGCGATCTGGATCATCTTCTAGTAGCTCTTGAAGTAATTGCATTTTATAAGGGTGCCACTTTTCCTTATTTAAAAATTTTGTTACAGTCGATCTATGAAGCGAGCTGAGTACTTGAGAGGTTCGGATTTTCATGTAATGAAACCAGGATATCCAGTTTTTTATCATTAGGAACGCCGGCCCTTCCTGGTCTGCCAATATCCTTAACAGTTCCAGTCTCTTCCACTTAGCCTCAATTCTACTGATTGTAGACTGACTTACAGGTTCTCTGTTCGGATATTTATTGTTGAACATAATTCGAACTTCGTTGTGTGTTCTAGTTTTCTCACCACAGCTAAGCATAATTAATATTTCGATTCTCTGAGTCTCAGTTAAACGCATTGTAATTATTTTCAATTACCAATACAGTTGAAACTTTTAAATAATTGACACTTATTTGAAGTCTAGTCAAATATTCACAAACAGAGGTGTATAGGTAATTGAAATGACTGGTTATAAATGGTTCATGCTGATTTGAGATGCTGTTAATGGCGGCCACTTCCAGCATTTGATAAAATAAATTTCAAAAATGTGGAATATAATTAATCAATTTGTGTTGCAATAAAGTGTTATAATTATTATTTAAACGTAATTATTTCGTGAACAGTTGAAGATAGGTACATGACATTATACATAAAACATGTCCAGAATTTTCGGGAGAATCCAAAAATGCAAAAATATACAGTGGGTTCCATTTAAGAAAAAATATTTTTCCTGTCAAACTTTCTTGCGACACCCTGTATATCTACATTTGATGTCAAAATATGCCCGATCCAAAAATAAAATCGACGTGTCCGAGGATTTTTTCAAAAAAAAAATACCTCCTTTTATTAATTTATCCGTTATTAAATCACAACCCTGTATATATATATATATATATATATATATATATATATATATATATATATATATATATATATATAATATATATATATATATATATATATATATATATATATATATATATATATATATATATATATATATATATATATATATATATTTAAACTGATATATTTATGAAACAAATAATTAATTTAATTTTTCCCCCATTTTAGTAAATATGTTCTATAGTTTTTAAGTCTTAGGAAGAGACAGAAATTTAATACTTATATTAAAGCGAAGTATTAATTGCACAGGCCCACAAAAAAAAATAAGTGGTGTGTGCTGGCTGTCGGGCTAGGATATTCTGTGGAATTTTTTTCTGCTGAACCCGAATCTGAAGTCTGAATTGGGGGTCAAACAGCAAATAATCGAGAAAAGGCGTATTTTCAGATATTAACGATTTTTCTTTAATTTAAAACGTCAATATCTTAAAAACTATAAAAGACACAGGAACACAGAAACTTTATATGAACTTTATATGACATAAACAATATATTTTTAAAAGACCTTAAATTAAAATAAAAATGTTTGGTGGTAAAACCTAAATTCAAGATTATAGGTTTATCGAGCAAGAAATCATTAATAAATACTATATGTTCTAGACTTTTCTGTTAAGAGATTAAGATCCTGTAAATTTAAAGTGAAAACAACTAAACAGTCAGTGACCTGGAAACACCCTTTCCTTATTTGTTTTTGCCTACATCATCCTTAAATTAAAATAGCCCAATTGTAATAATATCTAAGTGACTGTGATATGTAGACTTAAAGTTCAAAATCAAAAATTTAGTTATGTAAATAGGCTTTTTTAAAGCAAGTTTAATTTTTTTACAGAATGTAATTTTTTAAATAATTTTATTTAATAAAAAAAGATAAGTTTAAAAAAATCAATATGATGTGTATGAGGTAAAATGTAATATAATGAAAGAATAATTGCACAGATAATTTGTTGTAAGATCTTGTAAAAAATATTAAGAGTAAGATTACCATTGAGTTTTTGCCATAAGCTATTGAACCTGTGGTATTTTTAAATGATTTCTGTTCATATTTGAAGGCTATTTTTTAAATTATTTCCTTTCTTAGGAGCTTGATTCACCAAAGATTTTTGTCTTATTGCTTCAGGTTACCTTTGTTTTTAAAAAGAATTTTAACTTTTTTCTAAAAATACTTCACCTACAGAAATATGTAAATAGTACTATTTTAAGAAGATTATCTATTAGCCTTAAGATATTAAATTCATAATTATTTTATTACGTTTATGTAATTGTCAGAACTTGTGTTTTTTGTATAAACAATAATAATGTCTGTTTATAAATGTTATTATGTAATTCGCCTATTTTTTTAAATTTGATAAAGAGATTTTAGTTATACCTTTTGCTGTGTAAAATAAAGTTATTTACTTATTTATTTGAGTTTTTTTTTTATACCGGATGGTGCGTCGCCGAGAGGAACATTGGAAATCCCATGTAAATTTTAAGTGGGTTAATTATTAGCTCCCCTGTACATTTTACAGAAAAAATGTAAGATAACTTTTTGAAGAGACCAATCTGACAAATCCTCGTGCCAAGTTTCAAAAAATTTTAACAAGTTAATATTGAATTATTCAATTAAATATAATTGCTTAATTACCAAATTTTCAGTTTAGGTAAAACCAAATAATCACCAGCCACTAGCAAACAATTTGTTATAAGGCGTTGTCAAATCTGACGTACAGCCGAATACAAGGAATGTTTTTTTTCGTTTCATCAATCTCACAACCATTACATTTAAAGTAAAAGACCCGTTAACATTTTGTTTTTATCAAACCTTTTATTTAATGTAACAATCAAGTTTAACTAATAACAATTATTATTACTATAAAAAAAAAAAAGTTTTAGTTTGTTTTTTTTTATTAATTTTGGTTACCTCCGCCTTTTTACTTTTTGGAAAATGGGACCCTCTTGGTCCGGGTCCCGGGGTATGCGGGCTGACCCTGTCCAGCCCTATTGAACCCCTATGAACTTGCAGATCGCCTGCAACAAAAAAGAAGAAAAACCCCCCAAAAAAACAAAAAATGGTAAGTTTTGATGTTGTAAGTTTATTCACAAATGTTCCTGTCGATAAAACATTAAATATTGTTAGAAATAAATTAGAAAATGATGTCCAGCTTGGCGAAAAAACCAAACTAAACATAAATTCTATTCTTGAATTATTAACTTTTGCGTAAAAACAACATATTTCCAATATAACACTGACTTTTACAAACAAACTTCTGGCATGGCCATAGGTTCACCTTTATCACCATTATTAAGTAATATTTTTATGGAAAATTTTGAATCCAATTTTGTTCAAAATCATAATTATAAACCTTTAGTTTGGTGGAGATATATAGATGACATTTTTTCTATTTACCAACATGACGAAAATTGTCTAAATAATTTTTTAACACACATTAATACACAAGAACCCACTATTCATTTCACTTTAGAAAAAGAACAAAACTCACAACTTCCTTTTCTTGATATTCTAATAAAAAAAGATGTAAATAATTTCGAAACCAAAATTTACAGAAAACCTACACATACCAACAGATACTGGATTAAACTGGAGAAATCATGTTTCTTCCCTTTTGTCTAAATTGTCTAGAGCTAGGTTTGTGATTGGAAGATTGAAAGAAGTGGTATCCATGGAGGTATTAAAAAAAGCTTATTTCGGACTAGCACACTGTAACCTACGGGGTTCTGGTGTGGGGTGCGAGTGGAGGCGCACATGAGGTACTAATAGCGCAGAAAAAAATAATCCGAGAAATGTGTGGTGTGACATATAATGAACATGCCCGACCACTGTTTATAAACCTTAAAATAATGACGGTTACTTGTGCATACATCTTGGAGGCAATTTTATGGGTCCACAAAAATAAAATCAATTTTAAAAGCGGAGCGGATATACATGAATATCCTACTAGAGCTAAAAATCAGTTAAGGCTACCCAAGGTGAATCTGTGCAGAACGGCCACCGGTGGAGATTCTCTACCTGTTAAGTTATATAATAAAATACCCACAAACTGGAAAAAAATTTAACACTGAAATATTAAAAAGGAAAGTCAGAGGCTTCCTCATCACCAACGGTTTCTATGAGATTGGCGAGTTTATTGATTGACGGGAATGGAAGTGAGGTATATTTTGTTTATTTCTTGCCATGTTTGCCCTTTTTAAGGCTAAGTTATATGTTTTTTAATTTTTTTACCTTTTTACAATTTTACTATTGTGTTGACGTACCAAAGCAAATGTATTATGTATTTTTTGTATGATTTATGGTGAATAAAATATAAATATGAATATGAATACTTAAATTTTAACTCTAATGACCCAATAATGGTAAAGAAAGGAGTTGTAAAAAGTCTTTTTGATAGAATTAAAATAATTTGTTCTGATCAAAACAAAGAAAATGAAAAAGAATTTTTAAAAGATATTTTAGTTCAAAATAATTATCCTCTTGATTTTATAAATAAATGCTTTCTAAAATTTGAACAACCAAATTTAAGACAAAATCAAAATAGACCTGTTACAAATCTATTTTACCATATATTCCTGGCTTATCAATAAAATTCAACGGGAAAAGGTAACAAATTTAATATTCGCACTATCTTTAAAACACAAAACACCATTAGATCCCAAGTAACAAAAACAAAACCATACAATATAAACGAAAACACAAAAATGTCATTTATAAGATCCCTTATGAATGTAATAAATTTTATATAGGTGAAACTTCCAGACCATTAGCCAAACGCATAAAAAAAACATAGAACATATATTAGAAACACAGAATTCCACAAATCAAAAATCTGTCAACACGCATTTGATAATAACCACATAATAAACTGGAATGCCTCTTTAGCAAAAAACGTTAAAATAAAAAGGAAAGTGCATTTATTTTATTAAATAAGGATAGATGTGTAGCATCAATATCTGTTAGTTTAAATAATACATGGTTACCTATGCTTGATGCTGAAGTAAATTCAGGTAAACTTAAAATCAATTAACACACCATACCACCCACCTTTCTGGTCTTTTTAAATACTATACATACACCAGTCCAATAACCTATTGTCACTTATGACAAAACGTCATTAAAAGTTCAAAAGCTATCAGAATTTCCTAAGTTTTGAAACCTAAAATTTCTTAAAATTTAGTTTAATTTTTTGTTTTAGTTTCAATCTTGATAACGGTGGCCGACTTGCCACCGAAACGTAGATTAATATTTGTGATTTTTTGGTTTTTTGGGGGGTTTTTCTTCTTTTTTGTTGCAGGCGATCTGCAAGTTCATAGGGGTTCAATAGGGCTGGACAGGGTCAGCCCTCATACCCCGGGACCCGGACCAAGAGGGTCCCATTTTCCAAAAAGTAAAAAGGCGAGTAGCCCAAATAAAACAAACTAAAACATTAAACCTATTGTCAGTAAATTCGAGTTCAGTCATAGCAATAAATAATTGTAAATGTTTAACTCAGAAGATCGAAAATAGATCCAAAAAGAGGACTGAACTCTTAATATTTTACTAGGTGTGGAAAAATAAAATTAAACAAAATACAAGAACTTTTTTAAAAATAATAGAGAATTACATATAAACATTAATTATTCAAATGTTCAAACAACCCCCCATTAACAGCTAAACAATATCCCAACCGATCTTAAAATTAATTTCTAACGTTCCTAAGTTGATATTGCGAAATTTTATTATATTCCAACGAAATAGCATTTTGTAGCTAGTTTAGATTCTCAAATTTTACACTTTTATAAATGACACTTTTTAAGTGACCCCACAGAATGAAGTCATTCGGTGTAAGATCAGGTGACCTGACTGGCCAAAGTATCCGGTACCGTGGACCAATAATATTGCCGTTAAAAGCATTTTCCAGGGACTCTAACCATACGGACATTATGGGCGGGGCAACCATCCATTTGGTACCAGATCATATGATCTTCCCGAACAACTTCTTCCAAGGCGGGTCCAATTTGATTTTGAAATAAGTCCAAATAGGTTTCTGCTGTCAGGTTATAGTCCATAAAAAAGGGTCCAATGATATGGTGTCCGGTAATTCCCACGAATACATTTGTTTTTTGGGAATATTGTGTCCGAGTATGAAAAAAGAACCCTCGTACTAACCATTTTTTTCTCCACACACAGTAGAATATTAAGATCTCTGTTCTCTCTTTCTTCGGCTCTATTTTCGATATCCTGAGTTGAACATTTACAATTATTTATTACGGTACCTTTGAACTCGAACTTACTGACAATATATTTAATAGTTGAAATGGACGAATGGGCTTGGTGGGGAAATAAACTAAAAACATTTCAGATACTGCTCTAAAACTGTTTCCCGCATAATGCCACCTAATTATGGATACTTTTTTCGTCGATTGAATAATTCATGTTTATACTGACTGAATTACTCATTCATTTGACTCATCAAAATTATGCGGAATTTCCCGAGAGAGTAGAAATTAAAAAAAAAAAACTCAGAACGCCCTAGGGGCCAAGTTCCTATCTAAAAATCTCAGCCTCTATAAGAGGGTTCTCTGGTTTGATAGGTTTAAAAAATCATTTTTTTGCATAAATTGTTTCCTGTCTAGAATATGGTAGTAAAGTGATTTTTTTTAATTCAAAGCCATTATTAAGATACAGCAAAAATTTGGTTGTAATAAATATTTTTAGTCAAAAATAATATTTTACTCCTGAAATATTTATAAATAAATGATAAAAACTCCAAAGTTCTATCTCTTCATTGGTTCTCACAAAAAAAATCTCAAAAAATGCATAAAAATCCGACCGTCAAACCAGAAAACCCCCTTAAAGTACTGAGATTTATAATTAGCCCAAGTTTTTTTTTGACTTGGCAAGTTTGCTACTGATCTGTCTTGTTTTAGGAAAAATAAAAATTCATTAAGACAGACAGACAGATCAACAAAAAACTTGCCAAGTCAAAAAATAATTGGCCTAATTTTAAATCACAGTACTTTAAAGAGGCTGAGATTTTTAGATAGGAACTTGATCGTTATTTTAGATAATTGTTCTTGGTATGATCATTTCCTCAGGATCTTTTATTCAATAAATAACAAAAATATCTACTGATATATAATATGTATTCCACTTGGACAAATATAAATTAATTACTAACACTAAACTTTAATTTGTTTTTTACATAAAATTATTTAAATAAAAATGTTATATACTGTTGAGTAACAATATTGCAAAAAATGAATATAGTCCATATTTTTACAACATGTAAAGTCTATGTACAATACTATAAAGCAAGCAAAAAAATTATGCTCCTTTGGTAACATTATTAACAATGGGTTGCACATTTGGTTGTACAACTACAGGTGATGGAACCACATCTGGTAAAGCAGGCACAGTATGTGGTACATGAAAGAAGTATAACATAAACCCAGCTGCTAAGAGCACATGACATGATATAATACCTATGATAAGAAAGTACTTGTGTTTTGACAAACGCAAAGCAGGCATAAGTGTAAGTAACAGTACCGAGCCAGAAACAAACGCTGCTATAAGTACCAAAAGCCACTGCAGGAGATTGATTTGTATAGACCACAATATCGCAGCTGGATGTATATAAACAATGAGTACCCATAAATACATATCAGCTCTAGGGCTCCCGGAGTTATACTTTCTTCTTCCATCTCTTCTATATCACTTGCTTGAGATGTGTATTTAAGTATGCTCCACAGAATAAAGGGAACTAATGTAACATATAAACTTATGGTTGTCGCTGCATATGATACCAAATGAAAATCATATTTCCAATGATACTTTGTACTGGCATGCTGTAAGTAATTGGCAACATTTCCACTGATTGCTATGGTAAAAATTAGTGTAACACTTATCCAAAATGGACCATAAAGATCTGGTTTTGTTCTTAGGTGATGTTTTAACGAGTTGTCCCATTTTGGTGTAACCGAAGCTAGAATTCTCTCAAGAACATCTTTGGTGTCTACATCAAAGAATTTTTGATAGTATTCCAAGGTCCAAAAAGATTTCGACGGTGGAGTATCTAAAAAATGGGCTCAATAAAATACCTGGAAGCTGCTTATATTATTGCTTTTTCTTACCTCCTGCACTGTCTCCAGCTGCACCCAAATCTGGCACATGAGAGGGCATATTTCCCCCAACTGATTGTTGCGTCGAACTTTGTAAATGTGCTGGGCTACTTTTTAAATTTCCTGACACGTCAATTTGAGATGCTGGAACTGATAACGTCGTGGTACCGGAATTATGGACTGGTACTGTTGTATAATCATGGAATGACAGCAGATCGTCCGTAGGGACTTCTTCGAGGTTCGACATTATGGGGCCGGTGCTTTGTTATGGCAAGCAAAGGTATTTGTTTTTCTTACAGAAAAAATTAATTTATTTTCATTTTTGTAAGGTTGAGAAAAATAAACATTTAGATGACAGCTAATAGACACATCGAAATAAGTGTCACTGTCATTGAGGTTGTCTGTTGTCAAAAAAGGATGTGCACAATGTAAAAACACTCTATTCCGAACATTATCGAACAAGCAGTAGCGTACGACAATTTTTGTTAAGAATAAAACAATTAATTAAAAATAAAACAATTTTATTTTAACGATTATTGTATGTAGCTTTTAGGACATTATATCCCACTCTTCCATATTCATTTTGGTACATAGTTAGCGGCATTCGAAGTCTGCCAGGGCGCATATATCCAAAAACTGAAAAAGAAAACAAGTATAAGCGACATCGTACCCCCATAACATATTTCCTTGGGGTGCATGCTTCAAGGGTTAAAAAAGATTATAAAAACATCCTACAGGATAATAAATAATATCGGTAAATGTCTCGAAAGTTGCGACAACGCCGATTCCCAATTTTGGGGTGCTTGTCAAGAAAACCACCCACGAAATTCGTTATTCTTTGATTATACATTTGAAAGTTCATCATTTTTGAAATAGTTTAAGCAAAAAAATGCTTAAAGTGCTCTTAATTAAATTAAATAAACATAGTACGTAAAATATAAACTAAAGAGATGATACGATGCCGTTCTTTGGCGTGTCTCTGCTTGAATAAGCAATGTTGCCAGATGTTTTCTAATAATTTGTTTTAATCGTAAGTTGTGTTTCTTTCCGTTTAACAGAAACAAAGTTTGTTCATGGAAAAAACTAACCAGAACTAACAAACAACAACTTCCAAACTATTACCTACTTCTGTTTAGTTCCTAGTTAGTTCTGGCTGGGTTTTTCTCGTTAAATTGTGAATTTTCTTTAACATAAATACGCCGTCGAACAAAATAAAAAAGTCTGATATCTTAATTTTTTTATTTAGTCAAAAATAGGGTATATTTTAAATGCGTTTTGTAACTGGCTGAAATTTCAAATATTTTTGATTTAATGAAAATAATCCTATTGGTAATGGCATTGTTTTTTATTATAAATTAATAATATTTCCATTTGACAACACTGTAGCGGCGCATGTATTTATTACAGGTAAATCGTAAATATTTGAAATTAAATGTCATATAATGACCAATTTTTATAATTTCAATTGCGATTTTCTTGGGGAAAACTACTTTATTCGCAATTTTTTGTCTTAAATAATCTTATTTAAAGTATATTTTACATTTCAACTTAACTTTAAAAATCGTCCAATTCCGTGGGTGGTTTTCTTTACAAGACTCCAATTTTGGTATACGAGGGTTTTTTTAAGGCGCTGATTACGAATCTGAAAATTTAGTCGGGAAATTTTCGTTTTTAAGATATCCATAATCAATCTTGAAAATCAAAGTTACTTCATTTTCACTATTCCTCCTTCCTTTTGCACACAATTCCTGATTTTTACACTAAATTGGCACACAATATTGAATAAACACCCTTTAAAAACTTTTTTTATATTTATTTAATACTTTTTTCCATATAATCATAAACCTTCATTTCCACGGCAACATGTATACACGAGGAATTTAAAACATGGCCGGCATTAAAAGTGAAACTGGAATTAATTAAAAAAATGTAAAATAAAATAAAACAAGTTTTAAATAGGTATTTATTAAATACTGTGTGCCAATTTACTGTTAAAATCAAGAATTGTGTGCAAAAAGAAAGGAATATAGTAAAAATTGGGTCAGTTTAATTTTTAAGTTTGATAACTAAGTTGACTCGAATCGAGCTGTTTAATTTTATTTAGTTTTTTTAAAGTTTTGTAAATTTTTGGTATCAATAGCTTAATTTTTTATAATTATTCGTATAATTATTCGTATAATTATTTGCACATTTGTCCTACCGTTTCTAGAACTGTTAAGGGGGTAATTTTGCTTCTGGACCATATAATTTTTACAGTATTCGAATAACTCATTTCCAAAATCTTGCTCGCTCTCCTTGGCTCAACTTTCTTTGAATCTTGAGGATTTTTTTAAATCTAACTCGGACAGAAATGAAAAAACCCTCTAAAAAAAATTTAAAAAAAAATATAAAAATGTCTTTTTTCCAATTAAAAAAAAAAAAAATGAAAAAAAAAAAAATTTATATTTTTTTTTTTTTAATTTTATTTTATACGGAATAAAACAAATTACTATAAATTGCTAAACGTAAGTGGATGATTTTGTTAAAAAAAAGTTTTTTTTTTATTTTTAAAAAAAAAAATTAATTAAATGAATTTTAATTTTTTTTTTAAAGATTCGTAAACGCCGAAAATAAAACAAAAAAAAAACCATGTTAAAACCCCTATTTTGGATTTTTGGGGCCAAAAATATTAAATAAAAAAAAGATAAATTTTCTTATTAACTTACACCATTTAAAAAGGGGGTGTTTAAAACCATTAAAATCTAATTAGTTCCCCTTTAAAAAAAAAAAAAAATGTTGCCAAACATAGCTCCTAAACGACTCCATTTTGAGATCAGGATGAAAGAAAAATTTTTTTTAAAATTTTAAATTTTCCTTTTTTTTTTAAAAAATGGGGTTTTTCGATTTAAAAAATTAAAATGCAATTAAAAACACCGAAAAATAACTTTCTGTTTTAAAACCTTTTAAAAAGTGGCCATTCCCCAGGAATTTTTCTTTTTTACTTTTTTTTTTTTAATGTTTTTTTGAAAACCCTTAAGCGTCCCCAAAAAAAAGGGGGCTGTCGTTTTTCGAAAGGGAAAATGGGGGGGTTTTTTAATTTTTAGCAAAGGGATTGAGGTCAATAAAACCCCCTTAAAAAAATTAAGTTACCCTTTTTTTTTTTTAATATTGAAAAATAAATTTGGATTTTTTTTTAATTTTTTACTTTTTTTTTCAAAAGTTAAAAATTTTTTTAAAAATATTTTTTCATTGGCTTTATATATTTTTTTTACGACGTTTCTTTTTCTTTAAAACCATAAATTTTTTTTTAAATACGGACCTGATTTTTTAAAAAAAAAAATGTAAAAAATTTAAATTTTTATTTAAAAATATGGAACCCCCATAAAAAATGATGTGTTTTTTAACTATTGTTTTTTATGGAAAATATGTTTATTTAACAAAAAAATATTAAGTTTTAAACATCATTGTAGTTGGGATTAAAACTGTTTAAAAAAAATGCAAAAACAATTGAGGGCCGTTTTTAAAAAAAATTAAGTTGATGATGGTTTGGGAAAAGGAAACGTCGAAAAAAAAATTTGACTTCCCCAATGGATAAACGAAAAAAATTTCCAAAAAGAATGATTTTTTTTTTCTAATTTAAAAAATAAAATCAAAAAAATAAAATAAAAACGAAAATCGGAAATTTCTTTTTTTCGGCCATTTTTAAAAAAACAAAATAAATTTAAATTTTTTAAACGCTATATTTGACCCCCCTAATATGCAATTTTCCAAATTTAAACACCCACCCCTCTTACCGTTTCGGCCCTCCTTATCTTGGACACGCTGTATAAATCTTGCGCAAAGAACTTATTTATAAAAGTTTGGGCTAAAAAAAAAAATTCCCCTTTTTTCTAAATTTTCCCCCGTATATCTTATTAAAAAAAAAGTACGTATTTTAATTTGTTTTATATTTTCGCAGTAAAAACTTGATATTGTTTTTTTAGTTTTAAATAACTTGCTAATCGACTTCTTAATTTGCCAGTTTTTAAAAATGTAAAAATATTAGGTAAAAATCATTTATCAGGGGGGGATTGTGGTTTGTCTAGAACAGGGGGCTCCAAACTACGGCCCCCGGACAATTTTGTCCGGCCCCGGAAAGGGGGGTAGCATATTGAAAATCCTTTAAAAACAAATAATTTTTTACAAATTAAATCAGTTTACTGGTATTCTAAAGTTGAATAATTATTAATATGACATCTACATTGATATGGTCAGGGGTAACTCCGCTAACTCCCATTCTGGTAGGCTTATTTTTATTGTTTTTTGATAAGTTGGATAAAGAAACACAGAATTGTAATAGTAAAGACAGTATAATATGCAGAAAATTTTAAATTTTAAAAAATAACAACAAATTATTGAAATGAATCGAACTAACATTTTTCATTTTAAATAATCACATAACTTATAACAAACATAAGACATATGAAATACTAATGAGATTTTGTAATTGAGATTTTTCCCCTGACAATAGTTTGTAGTTGTGGACTAATTTTACTTGCCAATTATTAAAAAGATTTAAGATGCTCATCAGTTAATTTGATCTGTAAACATTTTTTTTTATTTTTTTTGGGGGAAATTTTTCAAAAATAAGTAGACCAAAAACACAAAAACAAAACCCCGAGCAAATTTATGCAAATTATCAAATTGTGTCAGTGGAAGACTCTTATAAAATTCCAACAAAGAAGTTTTTATATTTTTTTTAATTATATCACTGATTTAGATCAATCACCTTTAATTCCGGGGCAGGGTTTTAATGTGTATAAAAAGGGTTCTGAAAATTTAATTTATTCGCAATGGCATGTCCGAGAAACGAG
>JAHBCN010001619.1:80000-111668 GCA_019359885.1 Listronotus oregonensis | reverse complement strand
TTTATACCAACTTTTAAAAAACTGCAACCCTTAATGCCTTTATTGGAAGTACAGGGTACATGCAAAATCCCCAAAGTTATAAAACCATCACCCCAAAGCCACCCAGTAAGGATACCCTGGTTTGTCTTCATCTGCCAAATAAATCCCTTATTCCAGATTTACAGCCATTAAACAAAAAAAAGGGATTGATTTGAATATTGCTCAGCACAAACTTAGTCAATTTCCCCCAAAGCAGACTCATCAATGAACCCTTTGTTACAAAACAAAACATTGGTTCAAAATTTTTCACCATTACCCCATTGCTGTCCTAATTTCCTCTACGTCTTCTGCAAGTGCCGAAGAAGAAGTCACCGCAAATTGGAATCCCCCGTGACAATCCACCACCTCCCCAGTGCCCAAGTCAGGATACTATCCACCAACGGCTGAGGAACCTGATCCAAAAAAGCCCAGTACTCATCAAAACCGAGCCTTAGAAGAAGGGAACAAATAAAACCCCCAATTTAATTAAAATTAAAAGTTGCCGCAGTAGCCCCAAATTTTTTTTAAAAAGGGTTGTTATATCCATACAGGACGTCAGCCTTGCCCCCGGTCACACGGTGTCGGCCATATTTCAACACCGCTAATTAAGCAACAAAACCCCTTTCAACACAATTCCCACAGAAAAGCTCAATCAGCTTTTATTTAGTTTTAACCCTAGTTTTAGCAGTATTAGATCATTCATTAACGGGTGTTATTATGTCATTTAATTTTTGAAATTTAATTGTGATTAATTTTTGAAATTTTTTTTAAAAATACAAGTTTTAAAGTGAATTGTTAAAAGTTTGATATATATATATATATATATATATATATATATATATATATATATATATATATATATATATATATATATATATATATATATATATATATATATATATATATATATATATATATATATATATATATATATATATATATATATATATATAAAAAAAAAAGATTTTTAAAAAAAAGGGTTGCGAACATAGCAAAAAGTTAACCCCGTGTTGCAACAAAATAAAATGGCGCCCAGTTGATGAATTCATCAACTTTATTTTTAAGGGCCCATGTTGGATTTTTAAAAAAGTTTTTTAATTCTTATTTCAACTTTTATAACATGTTATAGTTTAAAATAACCTCACCCTTCAAAAAAAAAAAATTTTTAGTTGGGCTTGATTCCGGCGAATTATCTAGGGTCATTATCAAGTTAGCTGGTTTTTTAAAATTTTTTTAATTTGTAAAATGGTTAAAATTTAAGGAAAACTTGAATTTTGCAATGTTATTTCCAAAGCAATGGAAATGTTAAATGCTTCGCAAACGTATTTCGACAATTTTCCTGAAAGGCAGCATCCTAAAAATACTTTCGAAAACTGGTTACAAATTTTCTTAAATTCGGAAATTTTAAAACCACGACCTAAGAGTACGTTGAAGAAAATCGACAACGAGATGCTGCATTAACCAACATTTAAAAAAAATCCAACATCTTGCCAGAGATGTTGATAGAAATTCCACATCCAAATCAACCATTCATAGAGTAGTTAGAACTATTTAAAAAAAAAATCGTTAATATGTTAAAAATATGGGCAACATTTTGAATTTTAAGTCTTTATTTTACATTTTTATTTTGTGGGAATATCAGTTTAGCCACTTTTCATTGTTTTTGTTTTTACTTGTTTCAATTAACTTGTTATTAACTCATTAACTTGTTACGTGTAGTTTTTTTTGTAACACGGGAAACGTTATAGCTATGTTTAAACCCATTTCTGTAAAATATCTGTTCAGCTTATCTATTTTGCCAATTACTAATATTTTGTGTTTAAAAAAAAATGACGTTCGCCGGAATCAAGGCCAACTGAGAAAATATTTGTTTTTTGAAATAAATGAGGTTATAAACTCTTAAATTATAACATATTATACATTGTTGAAACGAATAAAAAGCACTATTTGGTGCGAAAAATTCCAATATGGCGTCCATATAAAAAAATAAAGTTGATGATGATTCAAAAAACCCGAAACGTAGAAAAAAAAAAAATTTTCTCGGTCATATTCTAAAAAAAAAGTTGCTTTAAAAAGTTTTTACAGTTTAAAAAAATTTTCCCTTATAAAAAATATGGCCGATTTTCGAAAATGATTTTTACAGGTTTTTTCAAAATTTCTAAAAAACCAAATTAGACGCCAGAGTCTTGATTTTGGCCACTCCATATATCTCGCCGGTTTTGGTTTTTTTCCCACCAGCCTAGTAAACCTAAGCCACATGCTTGCGTGCTTCACAGTGGCACCAAAAATGTACGGCTTTTTCCCCAGCCACTGGGAACCAAACGGGCCCCACCTTTTTTATCCTTTTTAAAACAAATCCTTCCCCCCGACTGTGGCTCAGTAGGTCCGAAGTAAACTTGGCCGAGCAGGTCTTAATGAACTGTTTTGCCGGTTTTTCCCCGGTGTTTTAACCCATCAGCTTTGAAAGTCCTTCCCCCCAACTTTTTTATAGACTAAAAAGGCCTGCCGAATTCCACAAATGGTTTGGGGGCCTATCATTTCCATGACTGATCCTTTTGGCTAGGTCGTGGGCCTCTTCGTTACCTGGGGGGCCCCTCGGGCCTGGTACCCAGATTACCGAAGTTTTTTTCCAACCGACTTTTTTCAGCGCCTGTAAACAGTTTAATAGTTTGGAATTAACTTTTGGAGAACTGATCCCTTGGGGCCGCTGGCTAGGCTTGTCTCCAAAATGCCAGCTCCTTCCCTTGTTGGTCTTGGGCCCTCTGTATTCCAGATAAAACCATGTAGTAAACGGGATTGCTTACTAACATGATTGTCCAAAACTTTCCCCCTTTAACTGATTTTGTATCTATCGTGGTTTCCAAAAACCCCATACATTCCCCACCAATTTGGGACACACTGTGTATATTATATATATATATATATATATATATATAATTTATATATATATATATATATATATATATATATATATATATATATATATATATATATATATATATATATATATATATATATATATATATATATATATATATATTATTTTTTTTTGAGATTGTTAGATCAATTCGATGTCACCTTTTACCAAAGTTATAATCCCGATGTTGTTGCAATATGTTAATTATTATCCTTACGTCTTAACTTATTGGTTTTTTTTTAGAATTGTTTGCTTCAAAATTTAAGGGTTGTAAAACCAATATCTACCATTTTTAAATTTTTTACAAATTTACGAATCCTAAAATTTTAAAAATTTTCCGGAGCAATCTGTCAATAACCTATCCTTTTTTTAAAATATGCACTCGGTCCCTCAGTCAGAGGGAAAGAAACCCATCTAATACCCTACGTTAAACACTACTTAATTCAGTTTAATAAAATATTTCAATAGGAACATAAAAAAAGTATTTTTAGGTAAAATAAAAAGGGCACTTAGTCACTACTTCCAGAGTTTACATATTTAATGCTGCAAAATAGTTGCCCTGTTTATTTAAATAAATTAGTTTTACGTTTTTGTAAAATACCTATTTACTTTAGTTTTCGGTAATAGTTACCCCTTTTTCCCTTTTTTCTTAATACACGAAATATTAGTAGGTGAAAAATCGTCCATTTTGTTGGTATGTAACAATCTAGTTATATTTAAATATGAAAATATATTTTAAGGAAATTTTAAAAAAAAAAGTTTTAAAATTTTTGTGTAAAGAAAATATAAAGTTTTACAACAAATAAACCTACTAAAAGTTAGTTATTCTAACAGAAAAAAAAAAACGTTTTAACAGAAACTATTCTTAAATTTTTTTTGGGGAAATAATAAGTTTTTTTTTTAAAGCCTGAAACCATAAAAAAGTAACTAATAATGCAAAACTTTCCTAGAGGTTTTCAGAAATGGCCAGAAAGAATTTGGGAAAGCTTCTGGGGAAAATAAAGTTTTTTTTATTTAAGACGGTCTGTTTTTTTGTTTTTCTAATTCAATAGGGTTTATAATCTGAAGTTTTTAATAATTTTAAAATAATTTTTAAATTTTCCCCCCAAATACATTTTTTAAAATAAGGGCCAATTTCCCTTATCCAAAGAACCATGCACACGTTAAATGGGTTTTTCGACCGGTAAAATTTTTAACCCAAAATTTTAATATGTTATTAACACGTTCGCTGCCGGCATCAGTTGATTTGGGCCCGGCCCCACACCACAACTAACCTTTTCCAATAAATTTTAATTGAATTAAAAACCCTTTTTCTTTTTAATTTTTTTTTTGGGCCCCAAAAACTCTAAACCAAGGGTGAGCCCCCAGGGGTAGGTATAATTTGTGTCTTGCTAATTTTAAAAAAATGGTTTGCTAAGTATTAACTGTATTTAAATAACAGATAATAAAAAATCTTTAATATTTTCTTCAAATATTAACTCTCGTTTAAATTGCAGTGTTATAGGTAAAAAAATACAGGGTAAACCAAAAATAATATTCTTATCCCATATACTATTTTTATTACATTGTATTGTTAATTTTAAGTAACATGTGATAAAATTTTTACATTTTTTTAATGTGTATTAACTCGTTTAACTGAAAAGCGTATACAGGGTAAGTCAAAAAGAAGAATCTGATTCTAATGGAAGTATTTGGCTAGTATTGTAATTGATTTTTAAGCACAGGAATAAAAATAACATATAAATAAAAATAAAACCATTTACTTAAAACAATATATATATATATATATATATATATATATATATATATATATATATATATATATATATATATATGTATATATGAGAGAGAGATATAGGTATATATATATATATATATATATATATATATATATATATATATATATTTTTTGTTTATATCTTCGTTATTGATTTGATTTATCAAAACGTTTATATGGGCAATTTTGTTTGCTTTATTTTTGGTATAATATTTTTTAATCTTCTCGTGTTTAAAATATTTTAAATTTTGTTTTAAATTACAATATCTTGAAAACTATAAAAGCTATGCGAAATTTTATTTAACAAAAATTATGTGCTTTTACAATATTTTTATTTTAAGTTATATATTTTTTTTTGTATAAATCTCAGTACTTTTAAGTTATAATAAAAACTTTAAGACTATTACAATTTATTACTTTACTTTACTTTATAATATTTCCGACCATGGTACTTTGAGATTTTTAAATAATTTAATAATCCTAATTTTTGGCTATATAACGTTTCTTCCACATAGCTGTTACAGTTTTTCGAGATATTAAGGATTACAAATTCACACATACAATCATTAATAATTATCTTTATAATGACGTCCGTTGACGTTGCGTCTCATTTCAGGTGACAGCTTGATTACCTTTTTAATTTTTAAAATACTATTATACAGAACCTGGTAGAGTATAACAGCATCACTTAGTGACCATTCTACATGAGAATTGGATTATAAACACTAAGTAATGTTTTCCGTTTATTTTCCTATCTGCCTTTTAGTTACTTCCCATGCTAAAATAAAGAATGCCACCCTTAAAGATTATTAAGATAAACTAAGTTTATTATAGTTCAGCTGAATGCTGGTCATCAATTTATTTACAAAGTTAAAAGTACTAAAATACGTATAAATCTCAGTATGACTTTTACTAGGTATCTGTTGTATCCCTTTATTTAGGAATAAATAAATAAAATGGAATAGCTCCCAGTGTGTCCCAAATTGGTGGAGAATGTATGGGGATCTGGAAACCACGATAGATAAATCAGTTAAATGGGGAAAGTTTTGGACACTTATGTTAGTAAGCTAATCCTGTTTACTACATGGTTTTATCTAAATTCCAGAGCTGGCTCCAGATCAAATAAGGAGTAGAGCTTGGCATCTATGGGTAGATGCCTCAGCCTAGCGGCCCTGAAAACCATCAGCTCTCCAAAAGTTAATTCCAAACTAGTGGAAACTGTATACAGGCGCTGAAAATATCGGCTTGGCAAACAAACTTACGGTGATCTGGGTACCAGGCCACGAGTGCCACCCAGGTAACGAAGAGGCCGACGACCTAGCCAAAAAGGGATCACTAAGTGGTAATGATAGGCCTGAAGCCATTCTGTGGAATTCGGCAGGCCTCTTTAAAGCCTCATCAAGAGTTAGGGTAGACAGAGACTTCAAAGCTGCCGGCAAAGGCAGTTCATTAAGACCTGCTCGGCCAAGTTTACTTCGGACCTACTGAGCCAGTCGTAAGGTTGTAAGGATAACGGTAGGTCAACTAATTCGGGACATTGTAAACTTAAGAAGCACTGGAAAGAAAAAGCCTGGTGGAGTGATAGCCTGTATAGGTCGGCCAGGAGGCTGAAGAAAGAGCCGCACAGCCGGGTGCCATCAGAAGCACGCAAGCATGTAGGCTTAAGTTTACTAGGCTGGGTGTGGAAAAGCCAAAACCGGCGAGATATATGGAGTGGCCAGTGCCAAGATCATGTCTAGTTCTGGTTTTTGAGAAACAACCTGAAACATGCATTTTCGAAAATCGTCATATTTTTTGTAAGTGAAAATTTTTAAATCTGTAAAAACTTCTTGAAAGCAACTTTGTAGAATATGACTGAGAAGCCATCTTAATTTTAAATTTCGGGTTTTAATCATCATCAACTTTATTTTTTCATATGGACGCCATATTGATTTTTACGCAAAATAGTGCTTTTATTCTGATTTCAACAATGTATATTATGTTATAATTTAAGAGTTTATAACCTCATTTATTTCTCAAAAGCAAGATTTTCTCAGTTGGCCTTGATTCCGCGAACGTCATTTTTTTGTAAAACAAATAAAATATTAGTAATTGGCAAAATAGATAAGCTGGACAGATGGGTACAGAAATGGGTTTCTGCAAACATAGCTATAACGTTAATACCCTGTTACAAATAAAACTACACGTAACAAGTTAATAAGCATTATCAAGTTAATTGAAACAAGAAAAATAAAATGGCTGAAAAGTGGCTAAAACTAATATTCCCACTAAAATGAAGATGTAAAAATAAAGACTTAAAATTAAAATATATTCAGTTATTTTTCTGAAGATATATTAACGATATTTTTTAAATAGTTCTAACTACCCTATGAATGGTTGATTTAGGTATGTGAATTCTCAATCTCAATTCTCTATCAACATTCCTGGCTGAAGCTGTTAGATTTTCTTTAAAATGTTGGTTAACTGCAGCATCTCGTTGTCGATTTTCTTCAACGTACTTCTTAGGTCGTGGTTTTTTAAAATTTCCGAATTTACAAATTTGTAACCAGTTTTCGAAAGTATGTTAGTTTGGGGATGCGCTTCAGGAAAATTGTCGAAATATTGCGAAGCTATATTAAATTCATTGTTTTGGGAAAAATAACATTGCAAAATCGGGAAGTTTTTGTTTATTTAACCATTTTACAAAGTAAAATTTAATACTAACCGAGCTAACTTGATAATGACGTTGTTTAATTGCGGAATCAAGCCCAACTGAAAATATTTGTTTTTTAAAACGGATGAGGAATAAACTCCAACCATAACATGTTATACATCGTTGAAAAAGAATAAAAGCCCCCCTATTTGAAAATTGGTGGGAAAGTAAGTTGAGGGATGATTCATCAACTTTACTTCTTTTCATAGGGGGCCCATTACATTTGTTGAAAACACGGAAAAGTTAGCTATGTTCGCGAACCCATTTCGAAAAATATCTGTTTATATATATATATATATATATATATATATATATATATATATATATATATATATATATATATATATATATATATATATATATATATATAAAATTTTTTTTTTTTTTTAGAATATTTTTTTAAGTCCAAAAAAAATTTTCTGCATATCTCATAAAGTTTAATGTTACAAAATTTTATATGAATAATTTTGTGTTTTTATTAAAATTTTTATTTTGGTTATTTTTAAATTTTACCAAATGAAAATATTTTTCAATTTATAATTTAAGAAACGGGGTTTACAAAATTTTTCAAAGTTAAAAAAATTTCCATAATTATTAGTTTAAACTTTAAAAGTTACAAGAAATTTTTAAAAACATGTTTTAATAAAATTTTTTTAATTTATAAAATAAAAATTTTTACCAAAAATGCGATGCTCTTCGACTTATAATTTAAAAATGGGGTTTTTAGAATTGTTTTATAAAATACTATTTTAAAAACTCAAAATATTGTTAAGTTGGAAACACTTTATGGTAGAGAGATAAAATTTTATACTGTTTTAGTATATTTTGTACTTTTTTTATTAATAGAAGGATTTAACTAAGCGGCCTTATTTAAGAAACATTGAATTTTCAATTTGGCTAATTTTTTTTTAATTTACAAAACCGCCGGGGACCATGTAAACGTATTTTTGGCTGATATCTTTTTCAATACATATATTTCAATTTAATATAAACCATGGTAAACCGGTTTTTAAGCCTTTGGTTTTAATCCCAGAAGTTTTTATTTTTCCCAAAATTAAAATTATTGATTAAAGGTGAGACCAGGTGGAGTGGCCGAAAATTTTTTAACCCGAATTTTTTTACAAGGGACACCCCGGCAGCGTCGGGATTATTTAAAAAAAAAATTATGTTGGGAAAATTTAATTTTTTGAATGACCTCGTGCATAAACACGATTTTCTTCACAGATACAGAATTTAAATAATTCCCACCCAAACAAAAATATTTCAGGCTTACAATTTTTTCCAAAATTTATTTTTAAAAAATTCCCCGGGGCAGGGGGACCGAGATGAGCCCTGAGGCGATTTTGACCTATTAAAACCCCCCCCCGGGTACCCCAAAATGAAGTGTGACGCCCGGCAAACGGCGTTGTCGAACTGCTGGTGACCATCCTCGTAAAGCCTTAATGGGCCCACTGGAAGTTTAGGGGGCCCCTACCAAATTTATAACCTATTAAAGCCAGAATCACCTCAAATAATTACATAATATTTTTAAATTTACGTATTGTTTTCCAAAATTTTTTTCCAATAATGAAACAAAAATTTTTATTAATTATTAGTAAAATAAAAAATTTGGAAAACAAACTTTCATTCCTAACATGAAAATATAAACAATTTTTTTCACGGTTTTACATACTTTTTATTTTACTTTTTTTCAATTGAAAACCCCAAAAAAAGCCCGGTTACAAAAAATCTCCCTATTTTATTTCCAAAAGTTTTTATTTTTTGCTTTCATAGATAACTTTTTTTTTTGTTACAAAGGGGGGGAAACCCCTTTTAAAAAGTGATTTTCTTTACCCCCAACGTTTTTACCAGGGTTAGGTCTTACCCGCCCAGATCAGACTTTTTTTTTTAAAACATTACACCCCCATTTAAAAAACACAGTATTTTTAAGGTATGACTATTTTAGGTCTTGACATGTTAAAAAAATAAAAAGAAATATTTTAAAATTAAAATTTTAATAATAAAATAATAATTATTATTTAATTTTTAAAATTATTTTAAAATTATTTTTATTTATTTTATTATATAAATATTAAATTTATAATAATAAAGAAAAAAGGGAAAATATTAAAATTCCCCTATAAAAGATAAAATCTACAAAATTTACAAACTGGGGAAATTCTTAAATTAAAAATATGATCAAAAGTTTAAAAAGCCTCTTAACTTTTTAACTCAATTGGCAAAAAAATTTGCAATTTCTTCGTTTTTCCCTTGGGCCCCCTGATTTGGGTTTTTTGGGTAAAAACGAAGTGTTTAAACTGTTTAGTATACTAAAAGAATGGAATTTTCTGATAGGCCCCTTACAAAAAAAAAATGTTACCCAGGGCCCCTTTTAATCCCACACCCCAAACATGTAAAATAAAATTCAGAGGGTTTTTTTTTGGGTTAAATGATATGAATATTGGTATTCTTTGAATATATGAATAGTTATTTTGGAAAAATTCTTGTAACTTCATAGATTGTCCCTTACTGTTTTTACGCCATTGGAAACAGACAGACCCTTTTAAAGATTTTTCCATATTGAGATAAATTTTTTAAGATTTTTTTTTATTTTTTGGGGTTATTTCTAATTTAACCCGAAATTAAAAAACCCTTCCCGAAAACCTTAATAAAAAAGCATTCTTTTAGTCAATATTTAAGGGGCATTTGAGACGGCTGGTCCTTTTACGGTGGGTAAGGGCTTTATATATATGTATATATATATAAAAAAATATATATATATATATATATATATATATATATATATATATATATATATATATATATATATATTATATATATATATAATATAATATATATATATATATATAATATATATATATATAATATATATATATATATATATATATATATATATATATATATATATATATATATATATATATATATATATATATATATATATATATATATATATAAAAATTATTAATATTTAAAAAACCCCCATAAATATTTCAAAAGATGCTCACTTATTGATAGGTTTTACAGGAGGACTGCGGTAAGTTCGGGTTAGAATTAGCAAATAGACCTAGAAAGTTTAAAAAGCCATCTTAAAACAATTTATACTCAATATGGCGGAAAATCATTAGCATACGTGTAGGTCTGTCTGTCTGTTGTCCTAGGAGCCCAGCTCGACTTTGGCTTTTGGTAAAAACGAAGTAGTTTTAGAACAATCGTACTTAGTATACTAAGTGAAAGTTTACTGAGAATTATTGTTCCAAGATGGCTATTCTCTACACCTATATATCAAAGAATATAGCCAATATTCATATCATTTAACCAAAAATAACCATAACACAATAAGAGGTGCATTGTTGTTGTTTTAAACATGTTTTCCTTTTAAATTTGGGCCGGGGGTGGCCCTTTTTAAGGGGTTTCGTAAGTCAGCATTCTCAAATTTTTTAAAAGTTCATATCCACTTTTTAAAGTAAATTATTTTTTATCTTTGATTAGATCATGTAGACTTAAGACCTAAGTAGTAACATACCGTCCGTGGATGTCTGTAGTTTATTAATAAGGGGCTTGAATATATAAAGCTTTGGTAAGGAAAGAAAAATCTACGCAATCTGTACGCGGCAGATACCAGAGTCTAGACACTCTAAGGATGAAAAAGCAGATAATGTGGGTGAAAGAAGTCGTACATTTCTATAGAAGAGGGACTTCTCCCTTGCAGCTCGTCGATGGTCAAGAAAAAAAAGCTATCTACTGAGAATTGTCATTAATAATAAAAAGAACTCATTTTTGGATGGGGTCCAGAATGTTTATTTTTGTGGTTAGTGGCCTTTTTTATTCATACTGTTAATTTTTAGTAAGGTGGTTTAATTGGGAAAAGCTAAAAAGTAGAAAGTAGATAGCTTGTTAATAAATTTTTTACCCCTTACGACTTATTTATAATATACTGAATATATGTTTCATATAATAGAGAATAAATTGCAGAGAGAACTGGCTTATTATAATATACTTTTTATTTTACGTAAATAATTTAATAATAAATATTGTTGTTTCATTATTGATGAAATTGTGAAGGAAACAATATTTGTGTAAATTGTGAAAAATGACATATACACAACACCAAAAGATGTGATCGCTCGGTCTCCATTTTATGTTGAATTTACAGTAGGTTCTGAAATTATTTAGATATTTTCAATATAAGTTATGCGCAACTTAATGAGGCTACTTTTAATATAGTGTAGTAAGTAGGTAATGCGTTACCCTGGGCAGTTTCAAGGTCACACCACCACCACCCAAGACTTCCAGTCCATGACGTCACAACGTCATCTTAGAACTTCTTATCTCGACGTCATACGTCTGTCAAACGTCAAACGTCATACGTCACAGCGTCATCATCTTCGGGTATCTTCGGGTGACGCCGAATATTGGGTAGATGGAAATAATTCAATAAAAAAGTCCTCTTCTAGCAGGATTCAACCGACGTCCTAGTAGAGCTCTACCACTGAACCACTGGGAATATTAAATATATAGGGTAATTTGTGTATAAAAAATATGTCCAAGACCTACGTCATCGGTACGTACGGTTCCTAAGCGTGGGATGCTAAAAATATCAACATTCTGTATAATATTACCTATAACACTCTGTATAGCGTGACAACCTCAAATACAGGTGTTATTACTTTAGAGGTCATTCTAAAATATATAAAGGGTGTGACGAATTTGTCATCACTAATTTTTGTGTTTGAAAAGATATATCTACGGCCTTGTATCGTTGGTTGTCTACGTTCGTCAGGGAAAAATTCGAGGTTAAACGTCTATCAGCAGCTCACGTGCCGGTATGAGTCATCGCCGTTGGAGATCAGGTGTGCCAATTTCACCAAGTAATTTTTGGAAATAAATAAAAAAAAGTCTATGCTGGATTGGAACCGACGTCCTAGTGCATAAAAACCAAGAGCTCTACCACTGAGCCATGGGGTATATTAAATATTAAGTTGAAATATATGTATTGTAAAAGATATCAGCCAAAAAAAATACGTCATTACATGTGGGTCCCCGGCGAGTTTGGTATCAAATTAAAGAGAAAAATTAGCCTAGTACGAATAAATTCGAATGGTTTCTTAAATAAGGCCGCTTAGTTAAATCCTTCTATTAATAAAAAGTACAAAGTATACTAAAACGTAATTCTTTTAAGTAAATCATTAGTAGTTTAGCAGCAGTCATACAAAATTTTTATCTCTCTACCATAAAAGTGTTTTCAACTTAACAATATTATGAGTATTAAACTAGTATTTTCATAAAACAATTCTACAAAACCTATTTTTAAATTATAAGTCGAAGAGCATCGCATTTAGGTAAAAATTTTATATAACCTAAATTAAAGATTTTATTAAAACACATGTTTTATAAGATTTCTTGTAACTTTTAAAGTTTTAAGCTATTAATTATGGAAATTTTTTGAGACTTTGAAAAATTTTGTAAAACCTGTTTCTTAAATTATAAATTGAAAAGTATTGTATTTAGGTAAAAATTTTATATAACTTAAATAAAAGATTTTAATAAAGCACAAAATTTATGTCATATAAAAATTTTTGTAACATTAAAACTTTATGAGATATTAATTGCGAAACTTTTTTCGGGACTTAGAAAATATTCTACAAAAACTATTTTTAAATTATAAGTTGAAAAGTATTGCATTTAGATAAAAATTTTATATAACTTAAATTAAAGATTTTAATAAGACACATTATGTGTGTCATATAAAATGTAATTTGTATAATTGTAACCCCTTAAGGTTTTGAGCTATTAATTATATAACTTCTTCAGGACTTACCTTGTAAAAAACAGTAGCTATGTAAATGATCCTAAATCAAACAACACATAAACAAACCAATTTGCATCTAATCAATCACAAAAATGCACAATCACTGAGAAAATTTGGTGGCAATATTAAGGCCTTATACAAGAGTTATTTAAAAACAAAAACAAACAAAAACATCCTCGTATTAGACAAACACTAATCGGTATATGCGAACGACGTGAACTGAAAATATATTTTTTAATTTATCATTCTTTGATATTATTCCTGGGACTACCTCGGACGTAAAACCGCATGTACGATAAAATAAGGAAAAACATTCTTATTTCTCACGATTTTTCATAAACATATTTTTATTTATCGAAATAATTCTTTTGTAATATAATTTGAAGTGTTAAAACACATATATTAGTCGTCTAAATTCACCATCAGCATAAAGCCCCCTTGACAGCACCATGTACAACTATTTCTATTTATTATACGATCGAAATAATAATTTGTTAATATAATTTGGAATGATAAAATACATATATTAGTCGCCTAAATTAAATATTCGTATAAAGCCTTTTTGACAACACTATGTATTACATTTTTATTTATTAACCGATCCAAATAATTTTTATTCGATTCAGGATGTTAAAACATATTAGTGGTTTAAATTTATTATTGGTATAATACCCTTTTAAGAGAACCATGTTTATTATTAAAATCCAATACTTAGCATTAGGCTAAAATTATCAGATACAGGGTACATCATATGTATTGATTACTATGGAACCGGTACCAGATATAAAAGGAAAAGAGACATCCAAAAAGGTAGGTATTGACAACAACTCTTAACACCCTTGGGTAATTAAGTACAGGAAAGAACAGTGCCGTTATTTGGAAATACAGTAAAGTTATTTGAAAAACAGTGCTGCTATTTGAAAAACAGTGCTGTTATTTGGAAATACAGTGCTGTCATTTGGAAATACAGAACCGTTATTTGAAAAACAGTACTGTTATTTGGAAATACAGTACCGTTATTTAAAAAACTGTGCTGTTATTTGAAAAACAGTGTTGTTATTTGGAAAAACAGTGCTGTCATTTGGAAGTACAGTACCGGTATTTGAAAAACAGTGCTGTTATTTGGAAATACAGTACCCTTATTTGAAAAACAGTGCTGTTATATAAAAAATATTGTTGTTATTTGAAAATACAGTGCTGTTATTTGGAAATACAGTGCCGTTATTTGGAAGTACAGTGCTGTTATTTAAAAAACAGTGCTGTTATTTAAAAAACATTGCAGTTTTTTCCAAAAAACGGTGCTGTTATTTGAAAACAGTGCTGTTATTTTTAAATAACGGTACTGTATTTTCAAATAACAGCACTGTATTTCCAAATAACAGCACTGCTTTTCCAAATAACAGCATTGTTTTTCAAATAACAGCACAATTTTTTAAATAACGGTACTGTTTTCCAAATAACAGCACTGTTTTTCAAATAACGGTTCTGTATTTCCAAATGACAGCACTGTATTTCCAAATAACAGCACTGTTTTTCAAATAACAGCACTTTTTTTTAATAACAGCACTGTTTTTTAAATAACGATACTGTATTTCCAAATAACAGCACTGTATTTCCAAGTAACAGCACTGTTTTTCCAAATAACGGCACTGTATTTCCCTGTACTTGATTACCTAAGGGTGTAGAGAGTTGTTGTTAAACCGGTCGTTATCTACCTTCTTAGGTGCCTCTTTTCCCTCTTATATCTGGTACTGGTTCCTTAGTAATCGATACATATGATGTATCCTGTATTTAATGATTTTAGCCTAATGCTAAGTGTTGGATTTTAATAATAAACATGGTTTTCTCAAAAGGGTATTATAACAATAATAAATTTAAACAACTCATATGCTTTAATATCCTAAATCGGAATAAAAATTATTTTGATCGGTTAATAAATAAAAAAGTAATACATAGTGTTGTCAAAAAGGCTTTAAACCAATATTAAATTTAGATGACTAATATATGTATTTTAATATTTCAAATTATATTAAAAAATAATTATTTTGATCGTTTAATAAATAGAAATGGTGAATTTAGACGACTAATATATGTGTTTTGACACTACAAATTATATTACAAAAGAATTATTTTGAAAAATAAAAATATTCTTATAAAAGATCGTGAGAAATAAGAATGTTTTTCGTTATTTTATCGTACATGCGCTCTTACGTCCGAGATAGTTCCAGGAATAATATCAAATAATGCTGAATTAAAAAATATATTTTCAATTCACGTCGTTCGCAATTACCGATTAGTGTCTGACTAATACGAGGATAGCTACTGTTTTTTACAAGGTAATCTATATCGTTTAATTTTTTAGATGCTAAACTTTTTTTTAAGGTTAGTAATCAAATATCTAAAGTCTTTTTTCTTGAAAAATCTTCAAAAAAATTATTGTCATTATATCAAAAAATATCCGCTGTAATTCGCTGCTGGTTATCCACCCTAGAGAGAAAAATTATTTTGATTTATAAAAAAGAGCTTGTAAAATGTTTCTTTATATTTCTGTAGCGAATTTAGGCTATGAGTCCCTTAATGCTGCAAAGGATTGAAAAACTCTTTTAAATGTTTAGTAACATGTAAGATAATTCTACATTTTTACCATCTATTTAAAATATGTGTAGATAAGCACAGGTATATTATTATTAATAATAATCGTATAATTAATAATAATAGGTATAAATATTATTTGGGAGCAACACTATACAATTTTTTTCTTTTTAAATTCTCGTTTAAGGCTTTTTGTTCTATTTTTTTTTACTGCATTATGCATGACGTTATTGTGTGATTATCCATTTTTCATGTCAACTAAACTAACCATTTAAACCACAAAATTGATTAAAACAAAAATCAAAAAGGTATGCAGGCTAACATAAATTCAGCGGCAAAACGCAAAATTAATTGAAAACACAATTTCCTTTTCATTTTGGTTTAATATATTTCTGACAACATATTTTACAGCTGCTACTGGCAGTTTTCAAGCTACCACATTAATTTTGTCTAAAAACTCATTATAAATATATTGATTTAAAAAATGGGTATATTATACGACCATCAAAAAAGTAGGTATTTAGCTGGCTCCGTTGCTCCACAAGCATCCGTTTCTTTATGAGATTTTTGTAGGCGATAAATATTCCCGCATAATACAGAAAAGCAAATTTAAAACAAAAAGCCTTAAACGAGAATTTTAAAAGGCTTTTTGTTCAGGGTGACTCCCAAATAATGTGTATACTTTTATTTTTTATTATTATTATTATTTTATTATTATTATTATTTCAAATCACGTTTTCCGCATGTTTGACACTGGAACCAGCAAAGTAAGTTGCAAGGTTCACAGCATTTATGATTTATTTAGTACTTTTCTCATTACGTTAGAGGTACAAGATGACAGCTTTTTGTAGTTCAAGTAAAAGGCGCTCTTGAAGTCCAAGGCTATTTAAACAATGCTTTAGTTCTTTTGGTATTTCTCCAGTAGCTCCGATAACAATTGGGATAATTTTAACTTTTCTTGCCTGCCAGGTCTGTTTCAGGTCTTCAGGAAGGGGAAGGTATTTGTCTCTCTTTTCCACTTGTTTTTTCTGTATGTTTGCAGGTGCTGGGATCGCAATATCTATTAAGAATATTTCTTTTTTGGTTTTATTAAATAGTTTAATATCAGGTCTATTATGTTGGTCGGGTCTATCAGTTTGGATGTCTCTGACCCGGCACAGAAGATGGTTTTCATTTTCAAATACATGTTCTGGTGTGTATTTGGAATATGGAACTTTTTGTTGGATAAGTTTCAACTTCTGAGCCAGTTTAGTGTGGACTATTTTTGCCACGCTGTTGTGTCGATTTGCGTATTCCCGTAGGGCTAGTGTTTTGCATCCGCTAATCAAGTGTTCGATGTTTTCGTGTTTTTCCCCGCGCATTCTGCACTGCGTCGATGTAACGTTCTTCTCCTTTACTATATATTTTCGGTACGATCTAGTGGGTATTACTTGATCCTGGATGGCGCACATAAATCCTTCGGTTTCAGGAAAGATGTTTCCTTTGTTAAGCCACGCGTTCGACGCGTCTTTATCTAGGTGTGTGTTGTCAAGCATATTAGGATATCGCCCATGAAGTTCTTTTCCCCTTCACTGATCCATCAACGATGAGTCTGATAATTGTGGGTTGCATGTATATTCTCTGTCATGTAGCTTTAATGGTGTCAGATTTCTGTCCAGGTTATTACTGCTTGGTAGAGAGTAGAGCGCGCTGCTTGTTCTTGGAAATATTTTCTCATGAGTTCAATTTGCTTTTTGTGTTTGACACGAATGTCTGCGATACCTCGTTCTCCTTTTTTCCGAGGTAAGTGGAACCTCTCTTTGCATGCCTTCGGGTGGTGTTTCCTATTTTTAGTAAAGCATACTCTTATTGTTTTATTTAGATCGTCCAAGTCTGTTTCCGTCCAGTTCACTACACCAAAACTGTATGCTACGGCAGGTAAGCGTAGGTATTTATTGCCACTGTAGTGTTTTGCGCTGACAGTTTGGTATTTAGTATGGCAGTAGTGCGTTTTTTAAGTTTATCTTTTAGCCGCTGCTTTACTTTGCCTTCTTGTATACCTAGCCATTGTGCAAAGCCAAGGTATTCATAGGAGTCATCCTTCTGCATGTGAGCTATTGTTCCACCGCCTGACGTCGATGTGAGCTTGTGGCCTTCCGTGTCGTGCCATTTACCCTTTCGTATGCAGTTGGTTTTACATTTATCTAGGCCAAATTTCATGCGTATGTCGTTTAAAAAATTCTTTATGCATCTTAATTCCCTTTTTCGCCCATTTTGTGTTGATGAAAATATTCTAATGTCATTTGCACCCCATATACATGGGGTGCGAATGCTGAACGTTGTTTTTTATTTCATAACCTCATCTTAGTTCATTGAGCGCGGTTGATAATGGGTTTATGGCGATACAAAACCATAGCGCGCTCAGAGCGTCACCCTGAAAAATTCCTCGCATAATTCGGATTTTTGTGCGTTCGTCTCGCGGTGTTCCCATGGTAATCTGAGTTTCCCATTGTTTTATCATAACCCTCAGAAGCGCCACAATGGACGGATTCACCTTATACACGGTTAGACATTGCAACAGCCAAGTATGGGGGACGCTATCAAATGCCTTCTAATAGTCAATAAGGGCTGTATGTAAGTCGTTTTTTGTTTTACTGACATGTTTTGTTATTGTATTGTCTATAATGAGTTGTTCCCTACAACCATGGGCATGCTTTCTGCATCCTTTTTGTTTTTCTGCAAGGAGATTGTGGTCTATTAAATGTTTATATATTTTGTTGCATATTATGCCACTTAATATCTTATATAATGTTGGTAAGCAGGTAATGGGTCTATATTTTGACCGATCTTCAGATGGTTGATCTCTTTTTGGTATTAAATATGTAACGCCTTTCATAAGAAAGCTGGGAGTTTTTGTTGGATCTGTTACAATTTCGTTTAGCAGGCTAAGAAGTTTTGGTCTAATGTTGGTAAGTCCTTTGTACCAAAAGTTCTGGATCTTATCAGGGCCAGGAGCTTTCCAATTAGAGATGTTACTTAGCACTTGGTTCAGTTCTTCAATGCTGATTCTTTGGGATGTCATCATAGGTATTTTATTTCTAATTTTTGTCTCTTCCCTGATCCAGTTGGCAGCAGATCTATGCAGAACAGGTTTTTCCCATATGCCTCCCCAGAAATCTTTGATTGCTTTAGATGTGGGGTGCTTAGCATAGCAGTTATCGTTCTGATTGTTGCTTAGGTTCTTGTAGAAACTGCGTTGGCTTTGACTAAAGGTTCTGTTATTTATTCTTTTTTGATACGCTTCCTTATATCTGTTAAGTCTGCTCGCAAAGACTTTTAAGCGTTGTTTTAAGAGATCTATGATCTCAATTGGAGAGCTGTTATTTTTGTCCTTGTATGTTTCTATAATCTCTTATACTTTTCGGTTCACACTTTCGTTTTTTTCGTTTGCCTTCTGGTCCTCTGTGAGTATTCCTATTTCTTTGCGTATAGTGTTGATTTTTTCATTAGTCTTGTTTCTCACCCTGGTTTTCGCGTACCATTTGAGTCTCCTCTGCTTTGTGGCACGGAGTAACCACATAATTGCACGATAGCCTGTGCTGCACAGTAGACTAGTCCATGCAGGTCTGTGATATTGTTGCATGTACTTATTTCAGATTTTATTATGGTGTTAATTTCTGCTACTCTGCTTTCAGCTTTTCGGTCTACACGTATTTTTCTAATGGTTGGTCTTGTAGTTGGGTCCATTCCAGCATATTTCTCCATGCATTCTTTTAGCGCATCGTATGCTTTTTGGTGTTCAGGGTTTGTAATTTGAACTTGTGAGAAGTCTCTTTCTTGCTTCCCAGTTTCGTTCGCGAGCTACTTCTTCTCTGATGTTTTGAATTGTTTCTTGTGGCAGTCGGTTTTTCAGAAAAAGCTGTCGTCTCTGATCCAAAATATTCTGGAGGGTTCTGCTTTGTAGTTCTGGAAACTTCTTCACCATCTCATCACGTAAAAGACGTGCATATGGTCTTGGGTTTGTTTCCATTTCTGTGATGAGCAGGTAGGTTCGATAAAGGTGAACGTTAATATCTATTGACCATTTAAATTGAACCCTTTTGCGTTCATTGCGGCCCACAAGGATGGGAGGAGTTTCATGCTTCCCAACATCTTCTGTAGGTGAAACAGCTGGTTTTCGTTCGCAGGTTAGCGCCACCTGTCTCACTAGGTCCTGGGCCGGCCTGGGGGTCTTCAGGAAGGTTCCGAATGGAAGGCGGCTGGTCCCCCACCCCGCCCGAGTATCGATTCCGTCTTGTTCGCACAGCAATCTTTCTTGTCTCAGCACAGGAGGATCCACGGGTGATATTTTATTTTCCACCATCCCGCCGGCCGAGACCGGTGAGTGAACCCCCTATCCGCCACCTGGGGACGCGTCCGATGGGAGACAGACAACTCCACACGGATTATTATTATTATTATTATTTTTAACGCAGATTTAACATCGCTTTTTCAATGTACACCGGGTTGTTAACCAAGGTGAACATCTACGTAATCACGATTCCAGGACCGACCTCACTATGTTTGTAGCGTCTAATAGTACTGACTTTTGCATTAGTCTGCACAGATTTCCAGGTAAAGATAATTCTGCCAATGCTTGTATTAAAGTTTTTGGTATAAGACCCATTGAAGAAATTATCAAAGGCACTATCTTTACGTTGTTCATCTTCTTCCACATTTACTGTGTTTCTCTTTTTAGATTTGTGTACTTTTCAATCTTCTCGGTATACTTTGTTTGAATATTGTGGTAATTTGGTATGGAGACATGTTATTATTATTACTATGTAGAAAGATCCGACATGACGTATCCCATGGCTCCGACTCCATAGGGCGTCATGCGGAAGGCCATCCGTATCGAAGACCACTCCTCGGTTATCTTCGCTTCATTTGCCTCAGTAAACGAAGGGACCCAAGGACAACAGATTTCTGCATTTTCATCACCAGTTGTTCGGGTGAATGTTGACATGCGGGAATACACTTCAGCTCCCCCAAAACATTTTCCTTTATACCCCCAAAACGCCGACAATCAGGACAACCAATATTGCACGTTATACTCCGGATAGAGCCTCCGAAGTTCGCCAAGTAGATCCGATATTTGGCTCGTTTCTCGCGTTCCTTTATATCGATGTTAGTTTCCGCTGGGGCGGAGAACTCAATACATACATAGAGTTATTCCTTTTATCAAGGAGAACGATATCAGGTTTATTGGCGCGAATTTGATGCGTAGTTGGGAATGCATAATTCCAATATATGCGACAGTTGTCATTTTCCACTACTGCCTCGATATCGCCGGGAGCAAAGGGCAAAATTGCCGTTTCATCGATGCCGTAATAATGTCTGAGGTGATAATAAAGTACCCGAAGCGCATCGTTATGGCGGTGGATGTAACCACTTACAGCATGCACTGGACAAGCTGACAATAGGTGCATTAGTGTTTCGGGCTGCTGTCGACAAGCTCGACAAGCAGTATCAGGAATGTTAGAAAACTGGCTTCGATATACCAATGTGTTTATCACCCCATCCTGGCATGCTAGTAGGAAACCCTCGGTCTCAGACTTGAGCTCAGCAGATTTTAAAAACCCAAACGTGAGGTTTCGAGATAGATTGAGTCTTTCTATTTTTCGGTAAAATACTCCGTGTTGCGGCTTATTAATGTGATCTTCTAAGAGCATCTGCTGTTCTGCTCTTTTAACTGCAGTTTTTACGGCTTTAGACTCAAGTCTTACAAGTGACTGGTCGTCGTTTGGATCTAATGCAAATCTGAGACCGAATTTATCCGCTGCTCGCTCCGCTGCCTTGA
Organism: Listronotus oregonensis; assembly: GCA_019359885.1. NCBI lineage: Eukaryota > Metazoa > Arthropoda > Insecta > Coleoptera > Curculionidae > Listronotus > Listronotus oregonensis. Next base: position 90,042 of record JAHBCN010001619.1, on the reverse strand, counting down.
ATAGAAACGCTCCAACATTAGCCATTTTGTGCGCTCTTACTAGTTGCATCAGTGGATCAGTACTATTGGCAACTTGACAAGCAAGATTCAAAACCAGTCGATCGTGCATACACTCTAAGCTTAAAAGGCCACGACCTCCCTGGTGGCGCGGGAGGTAAATACGGGATGTTGATGAGCGCGGGTGGATACTACGGTGAAGATGCATAATTTTTCGTGTGCTGATGTCCAGCTCGCGCAGTTCCTCTCGCGTCCACTTAACCACTCCAAAAGAGTAAAGCAATACAGGCACTGCTAGCATGTTGGTAGCAAGGACCTTATTTATTCCAGATAATTCGGATTCCCAAATTCTCCGTAAACGTCGCCTGTAATTGCTTCTAAGCTCGGTCTTCACAGTTCTAACATCTTGAGTCCGGTTTTGGTCGATTCCTAAATAGCGATAATTCTCGTTATTTTGTAGAGGGCGACGTAGCGCGCTATCGGCAAGCTGGTCAGCTTCTAAATCGTTTCCGACCGGCCCTTATTTAGCTTAAGTTTTGCACACTTGTCGAGGCCGAACTCCATTCCAACATCTCTGGTGTATTCGTGAACCACTTTAAGAGACTGTTGTAGGTCTCGCTCGCTAGTTGCGTACAGTTTTAGGTCATCCATATAAAACAGATGGGTTACCTTATGCTCACGTCTTCCAGGTGGTCCACAGCAATATCCGCGTGTCTTTCGAAGAGACACGGATACGGGAAGCAGCGAAACACAGAATAGCAAAGGACTGAGTGAGTCACCCTGAAATACGCCCCTTTTAAACGTTATGGGTTCGGTAATAATTTTTGTGCTCCAGATGTTATAGAGAACTTTGATTTCCAAAGTGACATCAGTCGCTCAATGCATCGAATTAGGTTAAGAGAAACCTTAAGATCTTTAAGCAGATGCAACACTAATTCGTGAGATGTTGTGTCAAACGCTTTTTGTAGTCAATCCATGCCATATTCAGGTTGCGTTTGTATTGGATTGAGTCTTGTGTAATGCATCTATCGATTGGAGATTTTCTTGCAACCATTGATTCCTCTTTTCCCCCTCGCTGCTCCCCTACATCAGAGAGTATGGGATCTACTGCACTCAATGTTCTAGAATATAAAATTCTGGTGAAAGCCTTGTAGCAAGTATTGAGGCAAGTGATCGGTCTATAGTTTTTGGGTAGTTTTAAATCCCCTTTTTTGGTATAAAATGGTTCGGCCTTCAACAAACCACTCAGGAATTGGTCCTCGTTGAGCCAAGAATCAAAGATTCTGGCTGAATGTCGATGTGACTGGGAAATTTCTTCCACCAGTAGTTGTTAATACCATCCGGACCAGGTGCAGAATAGTTTCTTACACCATCTAGGGCACTTTTCACCCTTCGGCGTGATTGGCGCACTCTCATGCTGGTCAAGCCGCTTAGTCACAAATAGGCTTTAAAGTAAGTCAATGCTGGAGTATCTCGTTCTAATGGCTCTGATATATATTATTATTATGATTTCAAGCCACACGGCTTTGCACTCCCTCTAAGGGGAACATTCACTCATCCCAGACATCTTCAGATATCAAAAGGATTGAGCTCTGTGGGAACCCTTTCCGTGTTGTCGGGCTCTAGGTGACGTTATGTTCTGCTGTATTCCCCACAAATTTCCGGACAGTCCGAGCGGTCGCAAGTAGCACTGCCTTTTGCATAGCCTTATACAGATGTTCACCGAGGCCTAGTCCCTTGATGTTTTGTAAAAGAGTCTTTGGTATAATGCCAGTGGTTGATAAAATAATGGGGATCGTTTGGACGTTATTCATTCCCCACTGTCTTCTTATTTGTGTTTCTAGGTTTCTGTACTTGCAAACTTTTCATTGTATTTCTCCCGTAAGTTGTTGTTGTTCGGGATAGCGACATCGATCAGTGTTGTTTTCCTTCCAACTTTATCCACCAATACAATATCTGGTCTATTGTGAGCAACAGTTTGGTCTGTAAGTACAGTTCTATCCCAGTACAATTTAAATTCGTTGTTTTCGAGAATAGGTTCCGGAGTATACTTGTAGTAAGGCAATTTTTCAGTCTGTAAAAGCTTTAGCTTCTCTGCCAATTGTTGATGGAGTATCTTGGCTGCTGAATCGTGTCTTTCCTTATACTCTGATGCTGCAAATGCTTGGCAACCCCCCGTTATATGCTGGATTGTCTCCGATGTTTGACATCCATATCTGCATCGATCGTTCTCTATAGACGGGTCTCTAACGATATGCTTCAGATAGTTTTTCGTTCGGAATAACCTGGTCTCATGTATAGCCAATAAGAAGCCTTCAGTCTCTGGGAACATCTTCCCCGACGTCAGCCAGTAGTTCGACGCGAACTTGTCGACATTTTCCTGGGTGACCTCATTGGGGTGACGTCCATGAAGAGGCTTCTCCAACCAGGCTTGCAGCTTCTCCTGGTCTGTTTGATGGTGTCTGCGCATTTCACGATCCATCAGTCGCAACGGTGTTGAATCGTCGGCTCCGCATATTGCTTGGTGTATCGGGGAAGAGCCTGCCAGTCTATGAAAATAACTACGTAAGTTTATTATTTGTTGGTCTAATTGCTTACCATATCCACCAATCCTCTTCCTCCTTGATATCGTGGAAGCGTTGTTCGTTCAGTTGCACTACGAGGGTGATGTTGTGTGCCTTTGTAAGAGTGTTCTAATCTTTCTCTGTAGCTTATCGATGTCAGTTTTGCTCCATTCCACAATTCCAAATGAGTAAGTGAGTGCGGAGCATGCGTATGTATTAAGCGCCTTAAACATATTTTTGCTGTTTAGATAAGTTTTCGACACCTTCCTTACCCTTCTGATAAACTCGTTTGTTAGTTCGTCCATTGTTCGCTGGTCGATTCTTTGCGCCTGTTTCATTCCCAGGTACTTATAGGTCTCTTCGGCCTCCATTGCCGCGATGTTCTGACCGTCTTGCTTCTCAAATGCGTCCTGTTGTATCTTCCCTCTAACTATGTCCGAACCGCATCCCTATATCTCCGGAGAACTCCTCGACGATTTTGAGCATTTGCTCGAGCTGATTTTTGGTAGCTCCCATCAGTTTAAGGTCATCCATATATAGCAGATGATTCAGCCTTATTACATCTTCGTTGTTGTTCCTAATGCTAAAGCCATACTTAGTTGAGTTAAGACGGCGTGAGAGTGGGTTCATTGCAAGGCAGAACCACAATGGACTTAACGAATCACCCTGAAATATACCCCTTCGTATTGGAATAGTGCCAGTTTCGATGTTGTCGCTGGAGGGCACTTGCAGTTGAATTTTAGTTCTCCACGTTAACATGATGTTCTCTAAAAAGGACACAATATAATTATCGACCTTGTATATCCTCAGTATAGCCGCAAGCCACTCATGTGGTACTGAATCGAAGGCCTTCTTGTAGTCTACGTAGGCAGCGAAAAGGTTTCTACGACCAGTGTAGGCCTGGTTACAGACGACAGAGTCGATAATAAGCTGCTCCTTGCAACCCATTGCGCCTTTGGCACATCCCCTTTGCTGGGTTGCAATGATGTCGTTTTGCTTACAGTGTGCTTGGATACGTTGTGTAAGGCAAGATGTGATCACCTTGTAAAGCGTGGGAAGGCAAGTGATTGGCCGATACTTAGTTGGGTCTTGTGTATTATGCTCATCCTTTGGTAGAAGATATGTAACTCCGTGTGTGAGAAATAATGGCATTTTCTGTGGATTAAGCAGAACATCATTAAGTAGAACAGCCAGTTGATGGTGTGTGCACCAAAACTTCTTAATCCAGTAATTCTGGACCCGGTCAGGTCCAGGTGCCTTCCAGTTGTGGAGTCCCTTGATAATGACAGATATTTCTTCGGTGGTAAATGGCACGAATGCATCTGTCTGTATTCCTGGCAGACTTGGTGTTCTTCATTTACCCAGCTAGCATCGATATTAAAGGGGGCGGGTGTGGCTAGTTGACCTTTCCAAAACTCCTCTATCTGTTCTTTACTAGGGTATCTGTTATCTGCCTTATCAGATGAGGAGTTTAATTTCCGATAGAAAACCCTTTCGCCCGCTCAATAGCCATTTCTTGTTTTCGGTTGTTGCTGGCCATATCTCGCTAACCGTCCTGCGAACACAGACAGTTTCTATTTCAGCGTGTCAAGACTTTGTGGGGCAGTAATGATCGCTGGATCCTGTCCTGAGTGGTAATGGCTCCGACTCATAATTTCTTCTACTCGTCTTTGCAACCTACCCGTGTTTACACCTCCAATAAACTTCGTTAACTGCCCTATTTCTTTTCGAAGAGTGTCAATCTTTATTTTTAGTATTCTCTTCCAGTGAGGTGTTCTTGTTTTTGAGCTTGAATGGTCTGGTCGTTGTCCTGTTATGATTTTAACATTCATAGTTCTAGCTACTGCAGTCGCGGCACAATAGATGAGCATATGTAAATGCTTCAGTGTGTGGGCATCTGAAACAAAATCTGGTAGTATTCTGTTATTTATAATGTCGAGCACGATACCCAGATTTTTAGAGGAGTTTAGCCTTGGTAGGGGTGGCCTGCATAGTAGGTTGGTTCCATCATACTCCAGCACTGCTCCTCTCATTTCTGTGAATAGTTTCTGAAAGTATCTTTTTGGTTAAGACCATTAGGTTGTTCTTGTGCTTTGGGTGCTAGTTGCGGCGGTGGCTCTGTTTCATCGAGTTGTTCGTTAATATCCTTAGCACCTCTAAGCTCCTGCTCGATTTCCCTTCTTATGGTGTTAAGACGCGTTTCTGGAATAAGGTTATTTCTAAGAATAACCCGATATTGATCTGCCACTCTTTGTTGTGTCACTTGTATATGTGGATATTCCCTCCAAAACTCGGCATGCAGCTGTTGTCTATAGCCGATATTCTCTTGTCCTAGTTGAGTCACCCTAAAAAAATTCGCATAATAGATTCATTCATGGATACAGTCCATTTCATGCGCCGTCTTGGTAGTCCCGCCTGAGTGAGCGTTGATTGAGTTTCCTGCGCCTTAGGTGGGTGGAGCTCTTGGTATTGTTTGACTCTCTTGGTGAACTAGTTCCTCTTGCTGTTGGGCTGTAGTTTCTTGTACGACAGGGGTCCGCCTCCTCAACACCCTGCCACCGACGTCCCGCGTGCTGTCATGTCAGCGCCGGCTCCAGACATGCCCTGGCGATCCCCAGGCAGCGTCCTTTCTCCCGAATTCTCAAATCTCTCCATTATAATGGGTGTGCATTTTAGACCTACTGCCAGGTGATGGTTTCTCGACCTTGTCTGGTCTAGACTCGGACCCGTGAGGACGTTACCCCTCAAACAGCTATACAGCTGTCCCGTGCGTCTCCCTCTCGCGTTCGCCCAATCACTGCATCTCGTCCACCGGGGTTGGTTACCCGATATCTGTTCAGCAGATTTTGGTTACCAGGGCCTACCAGCGTGGAGGTGCGAGTAGAATTGACAGGCTTTTGAATTATGCCTTAGGCTTATTTAGAAAGATCCTACATGACGTATCCCATGGCTCCGACCCCATAGTCATTTAGAAAGATCCGCATGACGATCCCTCCTCGCCCCTGGTCAGTCATTTCGGAAGTCATCCCCGTAAACGAAGAGACCCAAGCGACCGATTTCTGTCAGTTTTTCACCAAATTCATTGGCCTGAGTTGACACGAGGGACCTCAAACGCAACACATTTTCCTTTTATCACCTAAAATGTCGGGTAATGGACAACAATACACTTTATACCCCCGGAAAAGAGCCCTCCGGGGAAACCCTTCGCCAAGTAGATCCTGATATTTGGCTCGTTTCTCCCGTTCCTTTATATCGATGTTAGTTTCCGCTGGGGCGGAGAACACAATCACATACATACAGTTATTCCTTTTATCAAGGAGAACGATATCAGGTATATTAGCGTGAATTTGATGCGTAGTTGGGAATGCATAATTCCAATATATGCGACAGTTGTCATTTTCCAATACTGCCTCGATATCGCCGGGAGCAAATGGCAAAATTGCTGTTTCATCGATGCCGTAATAAGGTCTGAGGTGGTAATAAAGTACCCGAAGCGCATCGTTATGTCGGTGGATGTAACCACTTACAGCATGCACTGGACAAGCTGACAATAAGTGCATTAGTGTTTCGGGTTGCTGTCGACAAGCTCGACAAGCAGTATCAGAAATGTTAGAAAACTGGCTTCGGTATACCAATGTGTTTATCACCCCATCCTGGCATGCTAGTAGGAAACCCTCGGTCTCAGACTTGAGCTCAGCAGATTTTAAAAACCCAAACGTGAAGTTTCGAGATAGATTAAGTCTTTCTACGTTTCGGTAAAATACTCCGTGTTGCGGCTTATTAATGTGATCTTCTAAAAGCATCAGCTGTTCTGCTCTTTTAACTGCAGTTCTTACGGCTTTAGACTCAAGTCTTACAAGTGACTGGTCGTCGTTTGGATCTATTGCAAATCTGAGACCGAATTTCTCCGCTGCTCGCTCCGCTACCTTAAATAGAAACGCTCCAACATTAGCTATTTCGTGTGCTCTTACTAGTTGCATCAGTGGATCAGTACTATTGGCTACTTGAAAAGCAAGACTCAAAACCAATCGATCGTGCATACACTCTAAGCTTAAAAGGCCACGACCTCCCTGGTGGCGTGGGAGGTAAATACGGGATGTTGATGAGCGCGGGTGGATGCTACGGTGAAGATGCATCATTTTTCGTGTGCTGACGTCCAGCTCGCGCAGCTCCTCTCGCGTCCACTTAACCACTCTAAAAGAGTAAATTAATACAGGCACTGCTAGCATGTTGGTAGCAAGTACCTTATTTATTCCGGATAATTCGGATTCCCAAATTCTTCGGAAACGTCGCCTGTAATTGGTTCTAAGTTCGGTCTTCACAGCTCTAACATCTTGAGTCCGGTTTTGGTCGATTCCTAATTAACGATAATTCTCGTTGTTTTGTAGAGGGCGGAGTAGCGCGCTACCGGCAAGCTGGTCAGCTTCTAAATCGTTCCCGTACCGGCTCTTATTTAGCTTAAGTTTTGCACACTTGTCGAGGCCGAACTCCATTCCAACATCTCTGATGTATTCGTGAATCACTTTAAGAGACTGTTGTAGGTCTCGCTCGCTAGTTGCGTACAGTTTTAAATCATCCATATAAAACAGATGGGTTACCTTAAGCTCACGTCTTCCAGGTGGTCCACAGCAATATCCGCGTGTCTTTCGAAGTGACACGGATACGGGAAGCATCGAAATACAAAATCGCATCTTATAATATATATGATTCTAAAATTTGAAAGCCATATGTTTTCATTCAAGAAAATAAAGGCTGGATAGTGATTTCGTTGTCACCTCGTATATATTATATATATATATATATATATATATATATATATATATATATATATATATATATATATATATATATATATATATATATATATATATATATATATATATATTTATATATATTATATATATATATATATATATATATATATATAATATATATGGAGCAAAGCAACTTAATGACTAGTTCTAAATAATATCATCGACGACATAAGATTTGGGAGGCTTTGGTAGGCGCTAAATCAAGCACCACAAAATCTATTTTGTAGCCGATTTGGCAAAAGGAATTCTTGTAACCATTTAACCATATTTTCTTTCTCCCAGCTACTATTTGGCCAGTTTTTTAACTACCTACTCTTATCTAAAATGACTAATGAAGGCCTTTTCAAATTAGGTAGTAGATCATCTCTAACCCACTTGTCAAAATTTTCAGCGTTCATCTCGCCATGGTAATCTCCTGTTTTTGTTTTTGAATTAAAAATTCTACTGGCACCATCAACATCCTTTTTCGGAACCAGCATGTAGAATCATGTATCTGAGGAAAATATAAGTATTTCAATAGTGATTTTACTAAATATACTTTAATGTTTCATAAGAATGTAGCAAGTGTGTTCTGTAGTTTAATGTTGTCTAAGAGCTACAGGTTTAATCATAAAGTCCTGTGTATGAAAGAGACCCTAACTGAGGTATCTACCGAATCTGTCATATATTTATTTTTTCTCAGGATACCCCTTATGCTTGAAGTCTAAGTGTTCACATAATATGAGTGTCTAGAGTGGTCAGAAGTAAATTACTAATAAGGGAGTTAAATATATTATTATTATTATTATTATTAAATTCTTTTCTTAGCTAATATTTCAGCTAATCAATAATTTACATAGGCAAACAGAATATAGTTAAAATGAAATACAATACATACTTAGAGCCATTAAAACTAAAGAAATCGGTAGTCACAGCCACAACAAACCAACCAAAATGTAAGTCACAAACCTAATAAATACAAATTAAAAAATAACAACTAAGAAAAGTAAAATAGTCTAAGAATAGGTCATATTATAAAAATACACAAAAAAGTCAAAAATACATACAATCACTAAAAAATAAATAAATTTCTAAAATACAATAATAATACACAAAAAATAAGGGAAATCTAATTTAACTTAAATATATTTAGATTTCGTAGTCTTGAAGCTCTAGATGAAGGTGCGAAAAAAGTGGGAAATGTGAGGTGAATAATAAAGGGATGCATCTGAGTAGACTTTCAATTTGCTCTAATTGTGATATGCAAAAGAAGAAATAACGACAGCTAATGCTTCGGAGCAGAAGCCGTGAAAATATTCATAAAAAAGAAACAGGTCTTCTACAGCTTGTCGGTGTGCAAGAGGAAGCTTTTTTGTAAAACTGTGATAATTTATAAGGCAAAACAAAATTTTATTAGATGATTGTAAAAGTGCTTTACCTTGTGGATTTAAAAAAATGGGCCCTTAAGTGTAAAAAAGTAATTTTTTTTTCTAGCGTATAATTAGTCATGAGAATGTTTTACCCTTATACATCATCATCCTGCCAAGACCTGCGGAAAGAGCTGTTTGAGAAGATCGAGGTTTCATCGAGAAACACCCAAAGATTTTTATTTTCTCCTAAATCTTCATTTTACATAAAACCTTTTGAAAATTTCCTTCTCATGCGTTGCACATTTGGTTGTTCCATTAAGCTTAAGTTACTTATAAATTTCATATTTTGCTTCTTATACTCGTATTGTCAGCAACTGCCACTATGGAATCCTAAAAAATACATTCATAAATATATTTAAATCCTAAAATACTTCGCACATCTGAGGATGTATTTTTAGATAATGATACTATTAAAACAAGTTATTTTACCTTATGCAAGATCACTACTTTGATAGCATCATTTTTCAAGAATATAAAGTTATATTTTCTTACCTCCGACTTATCACAGCTCTGAAGTGGGTTTCGGAGCTTTTCCGAACTGGAAATACAGTAATCACTGTGATTTATACTCTAAAAATATCTATTCTAGTGGTTTTTTCTTAAAATCAATAAAAGTAAAAATTTAGTCCAAAATGAAATAATTATGAAATATAAAAAATGTCAAATAAGTCCACTCAAAAAAAAAAATAAAAAACACAGAGAATAATCTTAATCTCACTAATTGCTTTAAAACACGAAATAACATACGCCAAACACAGGACAAATTTAATACAAAAATTGAAACGCCTTTAATCCATTACTGGGTGATTTACGCCAATCGGCTGATTTTGACGTTGAGTCTAGTGATTTTTGTTTTTGAACAAGCCTGATTCATGTAAGCCAACGAAAAATGGTATCTTGGACAAACTATAATGGGCTCGGTAATAATTTTTGTGCTCCGGATGTTATAGAGAACTTTGATTTCCAAAGTGACATCAGTCGCTCAATGCATCGGATTAGGTTAAGAGGAACCTTAAGATCTTTAAGCAGATGCAACAGTAACTCGTGAGATGTTGTGTCAAACGCTTTTTATATATATATATATATATATATATATATATATATATATATATATATTTTATATATATATATATTATATATATATATAATATTATATTATATATATATATATATATATATATATATATATATATATATATATATATATATATATATATATATATATATATATATATATATATATTACTTAATGGTATGT